>JASSUY010014794.1:0-82644 GCA_032466535.1 Forpus xanthops | reverse complement strand
CCTCTCCTTGTCAGCTCCTCTATTACTTGCAGAAGGAAGCTGTCTTCCACAGAGTTGAGGAACTTCCTGGATTGCTTGTGCCGGGCCGTGCCATCCCTCCAATGGATATCAGGGTGGTTGATGTCCCCCATGAGAACAAGGGCCTGCGAGCGTGAGGCTTTTCCTATCTGTCTATAGAGCTCTTCATGCACAGTTTCCTCTTGGTCAGGCAGTCTATAACAGATCCCCACAATAACATCTCCCATTGCTGTTCTCCCTTTAGCCTGACCCTGAAACTCTCTGTCCACTGCTCACCTATCCCCAGACAGAGTTCCATACTCTCCAGCCTATCCCTAACATAAACACAAACTTACCCCCCTCGCCTGCCAGGCCTATCTTTCTTAAAAGCCTGTAACCTTCCATTCCAACACACCAGTCATAGGAGCCATCCCATCATGTTTCTGTGGTGTCTATTATATCATACCCCCGTTGATGTGCACACATCTCTAATTCCTCTTGTTTGTTCCCCATGCTACTTCTTTTCTCAGCCTCGGTATCCAAAACTAGAGGCAGCTCATGAAAATGCTTGTCTTTAATTTTCTTACACTCCTTTTGTCTATCTGTAAAATGGGGTTAAAAGAGTTCTGCCTGTCAGAGACATTTTTGAGGTGTCTTTGTAGTGCTATGCTGAACACTATAAAATGGCCTCCAAAATTAAATACACAAATAAATATTCAAATTATATGAGGGTGAGACAGCATTGATTTGAAGTTTAGCATCTGGTTGTTATTCCTCCTGAAAGTGTTAGTGTTGTGTGTGTTGAAATGTAGGGCACAAAGCTAATGTGTAGATGCCAAAGAATGAAATGGATATTGCTGTGCATTATTGGCTTTGAAATGCTGTTTGCTGTTCCTAGGTGGACTTTCAAAGACAAGTTCTGTTAACTGGAATACAGACACAAGGAGCCAAGCAGTTTTTAAAGTCCTTGTACGTCCAGAAGTTCTTCATTGTTTACAGCAAAGACAAACGGAAATGGAGCACTTTCAAAGGAGGCAGCTCACTAGCACAAAAGGTCTGTATGTACCACAGGGGTTGTGATAACCTAGATAGCATCATTGGGTGGTGCAGTGAGGTGACAGTTGAATTTTATGTTAAGAGATAGGAGAAAAAAAATATAGCTTTAAGAGATGTAATAATACAGCTTGAGGCTGCAAAGGGCAGTCTAATAAAATTCAGGCCAGAAGAACTGCAAGGTGAGGAATATCATAGACTTAGTGTTTATCCTGACCCTGTGACCTTGACTGTGTAGTGTCTGGCTTTCTTACAAGTATCTCTCTTTACTTTTATTTCCTAAGCCCGTGTCAGGTTTTTTTTGATGCAAGTAGGAAGCTGAACTAAAAATCACATCCTGTGTCATTCCCTGTTGTCCCTCCCTTTCTGCTGTCACAACAGTGGAATGTTACGCTGTCTGAAGTGTCTGCAGAAGGCCTCTGCCATAAGTGTCATACCTCGAAAGAGGTTCATTTTATGCTCAACTGCTCCAACCATGCTTATTACAGCTCTCTTCATTTTCTCCCTTCAGTTTCTTCTCCCTGAAGTTTCTATGGTACAACTCTCAAACTGAAAACCTGTTCTCTCTTTTCTCTCCTTTCTTACTACAGACTTATGTAGTACATAGAAATAGGTTGCTTATTTGAACTGAGGCTTTCAGCCACTTTCAAGTATGCTAAGATAGGACCATGAAATATTCCAAGTTGCCCTTCATCACCATGGATGAGGTTAACAGTGTAAAAGACTACTTTTGTATCGAGGCATGTTTGCAGCTTCCAGTCTTGTGATTGCGCTAAATTAACTTTGTTTTCTTTAACAGATTTTTGAAGGTAATTCTGATGCCTATGGCGTGAAGGAGAACATCATTGATCCCCCTATTATTGCTAGGTACATCAGAGTCTACCCAACTGAGGCCTACAACAGGCCTACTCTCCGCATGGAGCTTCTGGGCTGTGAAGTAGATGGTAAGAATGGGTCACATGCTTCCTTTCTGGCAAATTTTTTACCTAATATCTTAAATGAAGCTGAAATTGTGGGTGTTCTCAGTTCCACCATTGTTGCTTAGGCAGTGGCTACTTGGATAAACAGAAGAAAACATGGTGCTTCTCTTAACAGGTTGCTCTTTGCCACTTGGAATGGAAAACAGAGAGATCAAGAATACCCAGATAACAGCCTCATCTGTTAAGACATCCTGGTTTAAAACATGGGACCCTTCACTTGCTCGTCTCAGTCAGGAAGGAAAAATAAATGCCTGGCGAGCAAAGGTAACAGTGAAAAATAAGGATGATAGAAAGACAGCTACAGTTACTAAATTAGTAGTGGGTGTGTGCTCATGTGCTTCTTGCACATTGTGTCCAGTGCCAAGCATGTTAGGATTATTTCACAGCCATCGCTTGGGAAGAAGCCCCTTCAGCACTTGCAGTGGCAAACTTGTTGAATTTCCAGCAACAGCAATGGAATCATCTTCTGAGATGGATAGTATTCTCTGGGCCACAGCCTGCAGCACTTCCCTTCAGAAATAGCCCTTTTAATGTCAGGATATGAATGCAACTTGAATATTTGGCTTGAAGGGATTAAAGAAACCCTTCCTGGGTTCCTTGTACATAGTGCAGCTTAATGGACCTGGGGGCAGATGACCTTCAGTAAGGCGTGTGAGCATCTGTGTCTTCAAAATGGAGCTGCGTTTCTTTATGAAGCACCTTGGATGCCTCATAAAGATTTGTTGTGAGATACTGGTTTTATAAGCATTTGGTATCGTGCATTACGGTTTAATACTGGAGATAAATCTGTGTTGTTTTTTTGTTATGTATGAGAAGTTAACATGGAAGTCTTAAGACACCAGGACATTACCCGCAGTGAAGAACTTCATTGTATGGGCCACCAAGAATGTTTGTGACTTTTGCCTCAACTTTACTCTTGTGCACTTCTTTGGTACAGTTTTGATGCAGTTTTAACTATCTTTAAGCAGGGTTTTTCACTTAGGCAAATATAGACATGGACATATTTGCTAATAGACAACTCTTTTTATGAATTGTAGCTGAACAACAACCAACAGTGGCTGCAAATTGATCTCCTCACAGTTAAGAAGATAACTGCAATCGCTACCCAGGGGGTCAAGTACATGTCTGCTGAAAACTTTGTGAAAACCTATAATATCCTATACAGTGACCAAGGCTCAGAGTGGAAATCCTATATGGATGGTTCAAGCTCAGTGGCAAAGGTATCTTTCTCAGCTCTGGCAGTTGTATCATTGCTTGGATTCAGATGCTGAGCACAGGCAAGACTCAAAAGCATAATATGCTAAAGAGGCAAAGAGAAATTCTCAGAGGATTTTACAATGCTGGGTGTCTGTGTTTACTGCAAATAATGTCATAATATCCATCTGATTTTAGTCATAGTAATTAATACTAGTAACAGGGAAGAATGCTGAATCTGTAGAGTATGAAGTCGGCACTGTGATAAAAGGAACTAATGTTATTTGTAAAGGAGGACATTTAATTTGAATGAACAGCAGATTTCCTGGGGCCTCTTTTCAGCTGTTTTATTTCTGGCATGATTTTTTTTAAATTAATATTAGTGAGCAGTTTTGCTGTACAGAGCTGGACAGCTCCAGCTATCCACAGAGCAAACACAGTACTTACGTTGTTGCCCATATCACTTTATTGCACCAACCTAACTCACAAGGGCTGTTGACAGAGTAAAATAAGGGAAGATTGTTTTGTTTTAGTTTAGCCAAGTTAGAATGGAAAATGTTGTGGTGTGGACGGAAACAGAAGCTGTTTAATTGATCCAGACTCGGATATTGGTGGCCTGAACTACTTTTCAACTAGCATTTTAGGAAGAGGCTGGATGTAGTCTCATGTAAAATTAGAAGAGAGTTGGTGCATGTTCCCTGAATGGTTCATGCAAGAGCTTGGAAACATTTTAAAATTGAAAAGCAAGTTTGTGTTTTGCTTTGGTGTTTGTTTGGGGTTTTTTTTTGTTTTGATTTGTTTTTTTAAGTGCTGCCTTTTAACTAATTGTGTGTTTGTTAATTTGCAGGTTTTCTTGGGTAATGAAAACGCCAACGGGCATGTCAAGCATTTCTTTAACCCACCCATCCTATCCAGGTTTATCCGCATTGTTCCAAGAACATGGTATAATGGTATTGCCCTTCGGGTTGAACTCTATGGCTGTGATTTTGGTGGGGATCTGACTGTGAAAAGGACTGACGGTTCTGGGAACTCTTAACCCTTCAGCAACCATCATGCAGAACAAGGCTTTTTAAGACCCTTAAAACAGTCATACTTACTTTGGATGTGTGCTTCTTCAAAGGACATTAATGTTTTGCCAGCAAGAATTAAGAGAGATTTCTCTGGCAGAACTTTCGTTCCTACAAATACACACTTTGGAAAGCCCTTTCTTTTCTCTGGGAGGAAACAGCAGTCCCTTCTCATTTGTATTACCATTTCTTCATTCTAACGTGCTCTGTTTTACTTTTTACTTAAAGTTCTAAATCCCTAGGGGTAGAGACTCTGGCCTTAATCCTGAGCCCTGATTATCTCCATTTTGTAATGCTTCTGCAGCACACAGGAGGAATAGAAAGCTCACAGCAGTTGGATGTTCTCTGTACATAGGGCTGAGAGGGAAAATTAGTGCAGGTATGGAGCTGTGGTGCTGCATTCCAGCAGTGCCTTGGTAAGAAATGATTGAAGAGGTGGCCTCGCCTCCACATGTCTTTCATCTACACTGGCCCAACAGTAGAATGCATCCCAGCATTGAGGTGTGTGCAGGCCCTTGGAGAATGTGGTTCACATTACTGATTTGTTTCTCACATACCCAGGCGGGCCTGAAATGCGGTGGATTTCTTGTAATTCATCTTCAGTGCCCTTGCAAGGGGAAGGGGAAACAGTGGTTTCTATCTTTCCTGGAAACAAGAACGGAAGTGATTTAACCTGGCAGATCATGGAATGACAACAGCAGAACCAAAGTGAGCTCCTGACACTGTTCCCTATGAACTTTTAGACCATGGGGAAGGGAGCTCCCTCCAATAGGATACATTGAGAACTGTAGCTGTTCAGTGAGAATACCACCTAGTGGTGGCAGAGTGGGATGAAGCTGAGTAACAGCAACACCTGCACCTTCTTTACCATTTAGCTCTAACAGTATTTTCAGTAATAGAACTACTCTTGTGTGTAGAGCACACATGGATTTTTTTTTTTTTCAGGATGGCTACATCTAGTTAAAATATATACACACAGTCCATGAACTCATTTTTCCACCAAGTTTTAGCTAAGCTTTCAGTAGTGTTTATGGCTTCCATCCTATACATTTTTTAGTTGCAGGACTTCCACTTAACGCACCGGGTACCATTCAGCAGGGTGGATTTTTCAGAGACATTTATCTTTGAAGCTCATATGGTTTTATCCAAGTTAGTTCAGTAGTTTTTCAATTCCTGTATCTCACAGACCATGCATTTCAAAATGAAGGCACAGAACGAGAGAGAAAAAAGTATAAAAGCTAAACAAATATTTTCTTTTTTATGTTGCAAACTGTTTCACTGGTAAATAAAGATAGTATTGTAGCATGGAAAACACAGACATTGTATATTTGCCTTGACAGTGTTCTTTGGCAGTAATTAGTGAAATTCTGCATCATGAGAGTAACATTTTCAGCTCCATGGGAATTGTCAGAGCTAATTCAGATTTAGTTCAGTGGTAGAACTTTATGAATAATTGCTTCATCTTAAAATACCAGTTTCTTAATATTTTGTAATGATCCTTACTTTATTTGTATTTGATACAGCCACAAAATTGCACTACAAGCCGTGTTCACTATAAAAATAGAAAGTGTAAACTTTGGAGTCAGGTTTTAGCCCAGAATGCAGATAAGAAATGCTTGCTTAGTTTTCAGCAGAACCAGGATTTTGTGCAATAAACCATCAATGTTTAAGAAGGCCATGATCTTAAGGGCTCTAAGGAATGAGTTCTTTGTTTATGTAGGGTTCTATGTGAAATTAGACAAATGCAAAATTGATTGCGGGATCATGACTCTGCATTGATTTTTCAAGTTGGAGATCCTGCTACTTCTTGCTGTAATGGATAGGACTGTGGTTAGGTAGGGTCAGCTGTCCCCGTTGTCTCCCCTCCTCATCCTCTTGTCCATCCCCAGCCTAATCACTGGCAGGGCAGAGAGGGGAAAAAGGCCTTGACCCTGTGCAAACCCCATTCAGTAACAGCTGAAACACTCATGTATTGTCAACACTGGTTTAGTCACAAATCCAACACACAGCACTCTGTGGGTTGCCAGAATGAAAATTAAGCCTGTAACACTGGTGTTCCAGCATGTCCAGTATAGCAGCACAGGAACAGCAGCAGTGCCTGGGCCCTGTGCCAGCCCAGGCATGTGGCCATTGCTATTAACAAAATGTTCCCTGGCGCAGCGGAGTAAGATGATAAGTGCTCCAACAAACAGCAAAAGTCCAAAGCAGCCACTAACGAGCACAAACTCTAATAGACAGTAAGGCAAGCAAGCATAGGACCCTGCCTGTTAACATCTTAACAGTTATAAATTCTACCTAGCACGTTCTCATCGCATGTTAGTATCTTGACGTCCTCTTGCCCCGTGTTGAATGCCATAAAGGACCGTGGTGGGTTGACACAGCTGGCAGCTAAGGCCCCACTCAGGCACTTGCTTGCTCCTCAGGGGGAGGAAATTGGAAGGGCAAAAGCAAGGAAAACTTGGGGTTGAGAGAAAGGCAGTTCAGTAAGTGGAGCAAAGCAGAATAAGTTCATTCACCGCTTCCCATCAGCAGGCAGATGTTCAGCCACTTCCTGGTAAGCAGGGCTAGCACACCTAATTTTGGAAGATAAGCAACATAACTTTGAACATCTGTCCTTCCTCCTCCTTTCACTGAGCATGATCTCATGCGGTCTGGGGTCAGCTGTCCTGGCTGTGTCCTCTCGCAGCCTCTTGTGCACCCCCAGCCTGCTCACTGGCAGGGCAAGAAGGGAAAAAGTCATGACCTTGATGCTGCGCAAACACTGCTCAGCAACAGCTAAAACATTGGTGTGTTATCAACAGTTTTAGTCACAAATCCAAAGCATGGCACTCTACAGGCTGCTATGAAGAAATTCACTCTATCCCAACCAGAACATGCACACAACATATTTCCAAATGCAAGTGGGGGAGAAGGAGGAGGAATTCTCGGTCCATGTTTACAGCAAAGAAGATGTGAAAACATTTCTGTGCTGGATGTGCCAGACCAAAGGCATGTCATGTTTAATGAGCCTGCAGGTGACTAGGAAACAAAGGACTTCTATCAATTTATGAAGCAGTCACCTTAGATTGGGTCTGCCAAGGCTTGTGGAAATTTGTAGTTAAAACAGTCACTCCTGCACATCCTTTTGCACACTGTGGGATGAAATCCTGTGTGTGAAAGCGCAACAAGAAGTCCTGCAGTTCTCTCAAAGTGAAGAGCAAGGGTGCATGTAACAGCATGAAGGTTAGCAAACACAAGCTCTTTTGGACTGAGGGAGAGATGTGGTGCCAAAGTTCAGAGTATTCCTGTCTGGCCAATAATTTCTTCATTCACAAATCTGGGTGGATGTCTTCACGCTGGCTTTTTGATCCAGGGGTCCAAAGTTAACTGGTTTTAGCCTTGAACTGCATTATAAAGGAGTTGCTGTCCCTTAATGCTCATTCCAGCTTCTGGAGACTTCAGGGTGCCCAAAGCTGACCAGCTGCAGATGACAATTAGCATTATAGATGCCTGCATGGGAAGTCTTCATGCTTTACTCACGAGGTGCCACTAAGTGTTTCCTTTGCTTTCCAGAGGTGGTGGCTGTACTCCTTCATGCAGGAAATGTGAAAATGATTGTGTCTGCACTTGGATTGGAAAGGAGGTGGAAGTACATGTAGAGACAATGGAGCAGCCCTAGTTACTGAGAGCAATACCGTAGTAGTGTCTTCAGACCCTGACATGTTAGTCCAGTATTCAGACAGGTTTGTACAGACTGCCCTGTAAAGTCTAAAGGTGATTCAGGCAGGCCTATATGAATCAGTAACCATAACTCTTACTTACAGAGTAAAAATAACCTCTGTTTTCGCCAGGTTTTCTGCTGGTAGTTCCAACCATAATGTCTGTAGCTGGAAGCTGAGCCAACTCACCTTCACTAAGGTGTGCAGAAATTGCGTTCCCTCCACACCACAGGCACAGCAAAGGATAACTGAGACCTAAAGCAGCGTATTACCCATGGATTAAAGTGAATGCAGATCATGCTTCTGTGTTCACTCTCTCAGAAACCTAAGTTGTGCATCAACATAAATGCAAAGGTGAATCTGGAGTACTTTGCATATTAGGCACATCAGTGAGCATGCATGGCAAAAGTATACCCATGTGAACTGCCAGGAGAGCTCTAAAGAAAAAGCATTAAGTGGAAATCCTACAAATACTCAACCTTTTGAGCAACCCCCAGTACCCCTGAAATGGCCATCAACACTTGCAGATTGATCAGAATTTTAGGACTGTGCTAAGGGGCAAAAAGAGAGCTTGCAACTTTCTAAGCACTCCATTAAGTGCTCAAGAGGTGCCTTTTATGATGAGAAAAGATTTTTTTGGGCACATACTTGGGGGAGGAAGGTGAAGACTGTGCCCATACCCCCATATGTGCTAAGGAAAACTGGTTATCAATAGATTACTATTTAGAGCCATAGAAATGAGATGCCATGTTGTCCTGGGGTGTCCAATCGACGTTTTATATAAGTCAATTGTTCCACTTAATCAGTGTTAAATATTCCTCCTCTTGCTCTCACTCCTGTGTTTTGTTATGTTTATTCATGCTAGCTGTACATCAGAACCAGTTTATCCACCTGCACTTTCCTATCATTACTCTACCCTGTTCTCCATTTGTTACACCCAGTATGTACATCATGCTTTAATTACAATAATCTCCTCCAGGTAGCGACTTCACCTTCTTGAATGTTTGTACAGTGCTCTCCTAAGCAGGCCATGGGATCATTCTCAGGAATCATAGGCACATCTGTTACACAATCCCAAGTAATTCAGAACAACCTATGTGCTTCTCATTTAATAAAAATAAGGGATATGTTTCTTCTAAGTCTACTTGATCTGCTGCTTGCTTTTCTTTGTAACACCACTATTGTACTGTCTTATGCACTTACCATGAAAATTCGTCCAACAGAGTCCCTATCTGTCACAGACTTAAGTGGCTTTTCCATTTCTTCCCATATAGCTGACTGCAAAATCTTTTGAAAATGTTATGTCCCTAATGGAAATGTATAGTGCTGTACGTGATCCATCTTAGACCAAGAGTTCCCATTTGGCAAGTGATTCTACAAATGTCTTATTTCCAGCAGCTGTGTGCTTCCACCTGCATTGTGCCAAATGGTGTGCAGGGCATAAGGGAAGTTCTCTGCCAGTTCTCTGCCAGCAGCAATCTGCCTCCTGGGGGCTCCCATACTTTGGAGAGATAGCTGCTCTTTGTCATAAGGCCTCTGCAGGTCTTAGCTTGGATTTTACTCTGACTCCTCTGTTAGCTGTGTTGCAGTAAACTGCAGTGCTGCTTTCTTCCCCCATGCACAGCTTTCAGGACATACTTGGTTTACCAGTCTTGTTGAACGCAAGATCTAGCATGTATAGAGCTAGAGGTGATGAAGGCAGTGCCAAGTAGTAGTTCAAGGCATGAACTGCAGATAAAAATAATGAAGTTTGAGCAAAATTAAAAAGATGCATTTGTGTTGAACTGGAGTACCAAAATACCTTGGACTTCCAGATTGTGCATAGTAAGACAGAAGCAGAAAGTATGTTCTGTCCATGCTACACAGAGCAGCTGTTGCATTCTTTCATCAAGGGACCTTTTCTTACAGACAAGGACATCTGATCAGATGATAGCAATGTATTTATGACAAGGACTGCTGACCCTCCCTTCGCCTCTCTAAAATATGAAATTACAGCATACCCCTGAGAGTTGTCTTGCTCTCAGAAAGCTGGAATGGCTCCAAAAGCCAAGCTGTGGCATTCAAAGAATATCCTAGCAGAATTTATAGCTCTTTATTTTTTGAAGAAGGAAAGGAATTTTAAAGGAATTAAGAAGAAAGAATCAAAAAGCTGAGTCAATTCTGTTGTCCTTCTTAAGGCTTTTTTAAAACCAGTAATTTACTGTTTGAGGTCCTGATATGGTCCTTGATTCACTGGTTTTGATGCCAGGAAATAGCATGCTCAATGCTTGCAGGACAGCGCTATCCACTTGAATTCAGGCTTGTATTTACTCAACATGTAACATCTGTCTGGACAAAGTCTGGAACTAACAAACACTGCTAGAATAGGAAATAATGGAAATGAAGGCATACCATCTGAACAAAGTTATGAATGCTGGAGCTCTTAAATCAACCGTTCATGGCTGTATAACATTTGTACATCTCCTGATCAGAGCCTGTAAGTAACTAAAGAATCAGTCAGGGGGGAACAAGAAGACACAGACCTTAAAGGTTGTATCCAATCTTCTGTTCTTACAGATGGCCACAATCTGTAAGCTTTGTTGTAATTTAGTGCTTAATTTCAGAAAAGTTTTAGCTTTTCTTGTTCTTGCTATTCCTATACTAGTTAATAGTCTACTTCCCCAAATGAATTAGAATGGCCAAAATCATGAAAGCAGATTAATCAGTTGCTGCCTTTTCTCACATTTATGTGTCTTTGTTCCTCCTGTGCTTAGCAAAAGAGAAATCTAGTCTACTCCTTCCTTCTGGAGGGTTTCTGAAGTGTTGGTACCATCTTAGTGCTCTCACGTACTGAGAGAGCTCTATGAAGAACAGCTTCCTCGGTGTGTAGAAAGTTTTTAACTTACAGAAGCTTTCTCCAAACAACTTGGCAGCAGGTAAGAGAACTTTTCTTGCACATATACTTTATAAGTTCCTCCACAATAAACTGCAGGCCATAACTGGTTAACAATACTCGCCTCTGGTGCATTGTTGGGCGAAACCTGTTAGAATTTACGGTGTGGATAAGATGTGGTCTTAAAATGTTGGTTCCAAGACTGATGCGTTCATTTAGATGAGTTGCTTGGATCTCATGCTGAATCAAGCATCTTCTAGGACTGATTCCACCCTAGATTCAGACCAAAGGGATTCTTAGTCATTAGTACTAAGGAAAGCAGCAACAGTGCTCTGCTGAAGGGCTTGGCGTGATCCTTTTCTTCCAAAGTGCCAGCAGCAGTTTCTGAGATTGAGCTGAAAATCTGAAGAGTTCTGGGCAAGTACGAGTAGATTTCAGAATTCCTTTGTGCAACAGAGGAGCAGGAAAACACAGTTGGCATGTCCCCTCAGCAGCAAGACAGCCTTATAGTGTATGACAGCCCTGAGTGATACAAAGGTAAGGCTTCTGATAAAGAGGTTGGTTGAGGAAACTCATACGCTCTGAAGGTAGTTCTAAGTGGTGGAGTAACCCAGCACAGAAGGGTTTTGCCCAATACAACTGCATGAGCTATGCTGTTGTATAAAATGTTATTACTGGAAACGTTCAGATGTAGAAGCCTGAGTTGTGTCTGTAAAGAGCAGCCACCACACAGTGCATCCATGCTACAGGTATCACTTAGTTCAGATCAAACGTGTGCAGCAAGTGGTACCTCTGTGACGGGCTTGCACTGATTGTTATGGTCCTGAAAGATTTCATAATTATTTCCATGTAGTAGTATTTATATGGGTGTTCAGAATACCAATAACCACTCACACTGCTCGAATCCTTATGGTAAGAGAATTATTTTCTCTGGAAAGCGGCTTCATCCTGTGTGGAAGGTTGTGATTTTCAAAACACTCTTCACATCACCTGTCTGGGATGCTAGATATGAACAAACACATAGTTTGGGGATGAAATCAGTCAGTGTTTAGTGCTAACATAAGTTGTAATAGCTGGTTATTGTGGGTTTGGAATTAAAAAAAGAAAGTTGCAGTTGAAGGGTAGGAATTTTTTCCCTATTCCTATTTCTTTATTTTAAACTTTATTACCCCTTTTTTTTTTTTCACTGAAAAAGATGTGTGCTTGTTCAGAGAGAGAAGGAGCAGATAAGGTTAGGGTATGCATCAAATCCTGGAAGTTGTGGGAACTGCTGCCCCTAGGCAGGGCACGCCAAGAAGACTCTCCTCCCAACTGTGTGAAATGATGACTGAGATTGGTAAAACAATGCACTGCACCTTATGCTAGTAGGCTGTAGCCCTTTATTACCTGCTTCTGAGCCACATGCCAAGAGAACAGAGGGGCTGCTAAGAGCTAAGTGAGAGGGCACTGTGTGATTCTGTTCACTTCCCCATAGCAATTTGTTTATCATCATCTTTTCGGCTCATTTCGCTCTAACAGTGCTGTTTTAAGAGATCATCGATTCCTTGTAAATGGCTGAGGTGGATGACAAAGTATTAACAGGAGCTGACTCTTCAGAGTTTTGCTCAAAGCGAAAGTGTAGTGAAAAGGCAATTGGGGGGGTGTTAATTATTTCTTTTTTTTCTAATAAACTGCAAACAAAAAAAAAGAACATGGAGATTCTGAGGAGCAACAGCCTGGGAAAAACTGAAAGACAAATTTGCTAGACGCAGAACATAGCCAGAAAGCAGCAGACCACTGATGTCAGTTGATACAGGACCAAAATGTTTAGCTGTGTTTTGCAGAGAGCTGAGTAATTGTATGGCTCTAACCCCCTTTGTAGCTTCGTTTATTAAGCTGTGATGAGAGATTGTAGTAACATTCTGCAGTTGAAGGGATCTGTTCTGAGGCTGAGAGAAGCCTGTTCTTGCTCTCCCAAGTGTGCATTAGCCAGATGCCTTCCGGGGACTTGTTTCCTTGAGCATTGACCCCAGCTCGGCAGCAGGAACTGCCATTGTTCACACAAGTGGGAGGCCTGGCCCCTGGTGGGAACCTTCTGCTTCATCAGCCCGTTTGGAGAACGAGCTGTAGGAAAAGAGAAGGAAGCTCTCGCAGTGATAGCAACGTGGTGGAGCAGGTGGAAAGTGATTCGGACAAAACTCAGGAACAAACTCGCCAGCAAAGTTTGCAAGTTGACAACAGGTATTCTTTATTGCGGCACCGGGAGACACGGGGGATGGCTCCACCTAACGTGTGTCATTGTACTGCCACACAGGCCATCTTACATATTCACTTGGGCATATACATATTCATGAGGCTACGCACGAATTACATCATTTTCCAGACAGTTTCCCGCATACATACAAAATGTGGTGGTGGTCTTTGAAAGCCGCTTACTTCTTCCAACATCTTCATAACTGCTGGCAGTCTTTGAAGCACCAGCTTCATTAACATTACAGACACAGCAATCATCCTGTCCTACTGATCAGTTAGCTTAACTGCTCCCATCCTGGATATCTGCTAGTCCTGATACTCCCCAGTAGATGTCTGCACCAGCTTAATGGGTTCATTAACACCACAAACATAGCAAGCATCCCGTCCTTTTACTAATCAGTTTAACTGTGCCCATCCTGTACATCTGCTAGTCGCAGATACTCCCCATCCCCAGGTCCTGTTTTCCTACTGGTTTTCTTACACTTTTTTACTGAGATCAGAAGGACCTAAAACTATGTCAGCTACCTTCAAGCACCTCAGTTATTTTCCATTACAAAGCCATCAAACTTAACATTATTTAGAACTGATTACATCTTGTGCTTTTGTGCCTCCTTGTCTCAGCACAAACCACTTCCAACTCATTCTGAAGTCTCTTAACCCAGGGAGAACATGCTACATGCTTCAGGAGCCTATCTTTTTGCTGTGCCCAGCCCTGAGTTCTAAAATGCTGCTAGCATTTGCCTATTTATTTTAATGAAAGGCTTCATAAAGAGAAGTACCCCAGTTTCATAGCACCTCTCTTCCCTGGAAAACTCCCTTGTGATGCACTCAGAGATCACTGTAATATATAGAAAAAGCTGCAAGCAACACACATCCTCGCTAGTCAGATAAACAGGAAGAACTGACTCGAGTGAAGATGAGATCAGGTAAGGAACAGGCAGAGTACATTTGTTCCTAACCTCAGTTCCTAAGCACATAATTTCTAGGCAGATTTCACCTGTCTTCAGACTGTTCCTGATCTGATCATTAGCAAATGCCTAACTGCTCACTTTGTACCCTTTGTGAGACTCTCAGTATTTGTCTCATGGAGTAAACAGCTTCACTGGAATTTTGAATAGATGCAATCATAGTTGGCTTCCACGCCTAGATAACCATACTGGGAATGTGTCTAAAACTTCCCCATATTTATCGAACGTGTTTAGAGTAATCTGACACCAGAAAGATTTACATTTTGGCATAATTTCACTTCTGAAAACAAACACAAACCCACAAACAAAACCAAAAAGCCCCAAACCATCTACTAAGAAAAATCTTAACTAACTTCCTTCTTCATAATGTTTAGAGCATCAGGATGCCATTCTTAATTTTCCCTACCCCTCAATTTTCCCACTTTGTTAAAAGGGCAAAATTAAAGCTCAGCCCCAACAAAACACGTTTTTGTGTCCATAGTTTTGTTTAGAAATTCTCGGATGTAGAAGTAACAAAGAGAAACGTTCAGGAGCGCTGCAGAGGCTCAAGATCTCTCCTTCCAGCCTTGCTCAGAAACTTCTTTAAATGCAGTTCTTAGGATAAGTTACAGCCGTACACACCACAACCAGGTCAAGTGCATCCGAGTCCCAGAACAGTTGGTATTTGTGCCGCCATGAAGCAGTGTTTTAAGAACCATCAGCAGGTACCTTCTCGCTCCTTTCAGGCCGCCCTCCCCAAGCCTCTCACTGCCCCTGTGCCAGGACAGACCAGCACCAAGGCAGGCAGCCCCCAGGGCCTCGTTATCTCCCACCCCTGCAAGGATGAGGGGCAGCGCCCAGCACCGAGAGCTCCGGGAACACCGGCCGGCGCTGCTGCGGCCCGGTTGTGTCCGGAGAGCGGAAGGTGAGGACGCAGTGGGGACAAGGCTGCCCAGAGAGCTGGGGAGCGGCGGTGGCTCCGCGGAGAGCTCTGAGGAAAGCGCGGTAGCCAGCCCTACACAGCGGCGCCCCGGACGGGCCGAGGCCCGGGGCGGGAGGCCGAGGCCCCGCGGGAGCAGCAGGCCCAGTGCCACCCCGGCCCTTCCTTCACGCCGCCGGCCGGTGAGGGGCCCGGCCAGCATGGAGGGACGGGCGGGAGCGGGAGTGGAGGGCAGCCCCGCGCCTCCTCGCCCGCCATCACTCACTGGCCATGGCTCCGCGCACCGTCCGCATCCCCGAGTCCCGCTCCTCCCTCACGGCGCCGGGCCTGCCGGGAAGTGTAGGCCGCCAGTGTCCCAACGGGAAAAGAGCAGGCGCGCTTCCGCAGCAGTGCCGGTATGGAAAACCGCTTATCCGGGTTAGAGACGGCCGGCTCCGTCCTCCACCTGATTTCGGAGCAGTTCCCACGCAGCGGTGCAGGAAGGTTCAGGGGATGAAGTATCTCGGGGCCTAAGTGCTGCTGAGGCTTTGCTGGGAGGAGTGCTGTGATGCCATATCAGCACCTGGCAGAAACACCGCTGAGCATCTCAGCCTCTGGGTCCACGGAGCTGGTGTGCCAGCCGCAGCATGTTAATGTTCCAAGAGGTCTGTACGAGTTTACAGCCAACTTACTCACCTGGGCCATCCCCATCTTTCTTTACAAGAACAGCATCTCCTAACCTACTACTCAAAACGCTAACTCCCGTGCTCTTGTGATTACTAGCTTTAAACACTGAAGTGCTCCCATCATGTATTTATATTATAACCTTGAGCTTTTAAAAACAGTTAGTAAGAACTGCAGGCTCATGTTGTGTAGTGGCAGTACTGCTCATGCAATAGTATCTCTGTAAATCGAAAACACGTGAGACCAGAAGGGGCAAAGATAAAACGAGTAACCCAGGGTGATCCACATTTTATACATGTGTAAAACCCACATGTAAGGCCTAACAGGATCTAAACTGCAAGAACAGCAAGTAATCTTCACTTACATCTGGAGAAGGCAGTGTAAATAAACCTGCATCTCTAGAGTCAGGAGTATTTTTGGTGGGTAATACACGTGAAGTTCTGTACAAATTCTCATACAGATCAGAATCCACAAGGATTTGTGAGAACTGAAGAGCCATCAGTGAACACAGAAGCACTGACTACAAAACACAAAAGAGCTCCCATTTGGCATAAGAGCTTACTCTGAGAAGTGGATATTTTCCTGTTACAGGCCTTATTTCTGTTCCCAAAACAGATTAAAACAAAAATGAAGCCCCCAGCAACACTGAAGCTGTCATCTCACATTCACCACCACAGACAGCAGTGCATGCAAAATAAAGCAAGAGGCTGTAAACCTCTGGCAAAACAATTTAAAAATTTTCCTCCAAGATAGACAGGAAATAGAAGAGCTTCTTCTTTTCAGAAACAGTCACTCCAGTACTGTAATTGGAATTTCTGCTTAGCAATACAAGTTTTGCAACAGACACACTACAGATACATACGCTATGAGGCAAGAGTAACCTTTAAATAGTGGGTAGAGAGGCATAAAACAGCACTGAAATGATTCACAGTTTGGACTGAGCTTCTGTCATGGGTTCAGCAGCAGCAGTCATTTTTCTTTAAGCAGTAGCTGGTGAGCACTGTGTTTTGGATTTTTATGTTATACCTTAGTTACTAAACTCTTCTTATCTCAACCTGTGCGAGTTGCATTCTTTTGATTCTCCTCCCCATTTCCCCAGGACTGGGGAAGAAAGAGGGGGGAGTGAGCAGAACTGTTTGAGGGGCCTCAAACCACGACAGCTTCATAAGACCAGGAGTCTGCTGATAACTTGCAGATTGTCTCAGAAAATCACAAATAATCAGGCTTGGATATATGTTCCTACACAGAAGAGATTCAAGAACTGACTTACTGTAGCTTTACCTTCTGTAGATCTGAAAAGGTCTGTATTTGTTGTCCTCGGAGAAGCATGCATCTTACCCACTTTCTGTATTTAATACCCAAATACACCTGTTTAACAACCGAGTGTCCTTTCCACACACCACCTTGCCAACGACTAGTAGAATGTGTTGCATCATTTTGCCAACATTTTTATAATCTAAAAAACATCATGCCGAGAATCCTGGAATTTATGCAGCAACCATTTCTATTTGACCATTTGTTACCTCATTTTGACCTTTCCATGACTGTTTACTATGGCTCACCTACAAGTATTTAATTGAATTAGTCAAAGCCTGAATTCCAAAATACTTACATTGGCAGTAGGCTCCCTATGATGCATTATCAGTTTCTCCCACTCCAAAGATCAAATTCACTTACATTTACAAAATACTTTTAGGAAAACCTGTTGATTCACAAAACTCAAACCGTATGCAACTAAATGCTTTCAGGCAGAACAAGTTATGTTCAAATTGTACTGGTTTATTTACAACTGTAGGTTATAAACAGTAACATAACTTTACATGAAAAAATCTCACTGCTGAAGGAGGCAGAGTCAGAGCCTCTTCAGGAAGTTTTCAGAAAGGAGTAGGAAGAGGAAATTGTAATACAACAGCTTCTGGGCAAAACTATAAATACGTGAGCACTGGCCCAGGTGCAATTCATGCAAATATCTTCAACAGTTCAAGTTCTATTGGTATTTACTCAGATACTAAGACAGAAAAAAAAAGGAAGGAGTTAGTCCCAGAATTAAGGTGCCCCAGCTTGATTCCAAGTAAAATAACTTAGAATGACTGTTTTTTTATAAAGGTCAGTTTCATTTATTTTACCTCCCAATGCTGCACCAATTCACAGGTTTTCATTTTGGTAATTTCCACATCAGTCTCTAAAGATGCTATGCCTCAGCCATATGGACGTTCCAGTACTGAACTTATTTAACAAGAGAACAGTTCTTGGAACAAATGGGAAGCTGCTGATAAGCAATCACACAGCTGCTATCTCTGAAACATTTACTAGTTTAGATGATGTTAGTTAAAATGCTCGAAACAATGAAGGCAACAGGTAATGAACACATTTATCACAGGCATATAGTACTTGAATCTCTTCACTTCGTGTGTGTTCACTTTCTTGCTGAACACACCTTCAATCAGCACACACTTCTGTGCTGAACTGAAGGCTCTTAAAGGTCTAATTATTACCTTACACATTCTGTTTCTGAGGAGCAAGGTAACTTATGTTCAACTGTCACATTCTGTCAAGAAGCATTAATTTCCATTTCAATGCACACATTCATCTTGACAGGATGAAACAGCCTCAACCTATGAAATGTAAAATTTTGCAAAATTTTAAAAAATAAAAAAAAAAAAAAAAAAAAAAAAAAAAAATCACAACTTTGAAGTAAAAGCTTATTGTGCACACTTCGGTTTAGGATTTTAAAATACCCTGCCAACATTTCAAATTATTTAACCTAGTAGTGGATAAGACTTTTAAAAAAGTCAATTTTACAGAATGCTTGCATTTTTTCCCATTTATCTGGAGCCCAAGCTGGACTTAACCATTCTAATGAGAAGGATCCAGTACTGCTAGGATCTTTATGTTCTGCTCATAAACCTAAGTATCAATCAGTTCTTGATACTACCCAGCAGGCAAAGTCAAATTTATACACTGTATGTAATGGAGACATTTTACTTTCAAGGAGCACTAGTTTACAATCCATTTTGTTTTCAACTGCTTCTCCATATCTGGCAGTGCTTCTTAGTTTTAACACACTTAATGCAAGCCTAGCTGCATTTTCTCTTGCAGATGCAGATGACTCACATTTAAAGCTGCATTAAAAATGAAAAACTGACCTTTATAATAAACATTTTTTTGAAAACAAAACCAATATGATTAAAAAAATTAAAAATCCCATTCAGAAGTTGATAATAATTTACCCTATCTTAAGCCTGCTACTCAGGCACTCCCATCAGCAAACAGAAAAACTCTCTTAAGTTAGTATTCAGTTGGGAAGCAGTCAGCTTGTGTCCACATACAGTATCTTGGTTGCTTCTTTACAAACCATTCTCTACAAAGTCTTCAGTTACTAACTTTCCAAGGCGTCCAATACTTTCATGATCTGTTGTTTTATGGCTTTGGTAGCATCACCTGCATTTGGAATCAAATACCTTAAAAAAAGAAAAGCCATCATTAATTCACTATAAAATTATTGAGCATTAATTCTATATTTCTTTATTTGATTTCTCTTCTGGCACAACCTAGGGAGAAGCAGAAGGAGAATATATTGAGATTAAAAATTACTGAGAAAGTAACATTTAATTCCCATTTATAGTATGAAACCCTTTCATTTGTGAACTTAGAACTGTTGAGGAGTACTTCACAGGCCATTCTGGAAGGAGAAGTTCTTCATTAATTGACAGTAGCATATATTGGAGAGGTTAAGATCTCTACAGATAGCACGGTCTGACTGAATCACAGCAGTCGCCATTCTATTGTTATTTTAATTCTCTAGATTATTTATAATCCCCCAATGATTCTGCATTTGTTCCAATCAACAAGGTGGTGATGAAGTAATTCAACAAGCAGCAAAGTTCTCTGCAAACTTTTCGTTTATCTGTGTCTGACCTACTACTCAACTTGTTTCATTCTAAGAGGTCAACAGGCATAAAACAACTTCCCTAGTTAGCTAGAAAACTCACTTCCCACTTCTTGTAAAATCAGAGCACCCCTGCACACTGTTCTCCCCAGAGAAAAGGATGAGAAAATGTCCAACTGGTGTCACCAGCTTTGTTAGTACCAAAAACCAACAGGCTATCCACTCCTCTGACTTCCCCCAGCTAGAGCACACAGACGCTGCACATGGCAATACCTAACTTTAAGGAACCAGGTTTCAGGGGTTTAGAGTTTTGAGGTTCGGCTTCTGGACTCCTTGTGCAGTGCACAGGAAGATTTTAATGTCCCAGAAAAGATAACACAGAAGAAACACCACTTTCTTATAATGCCACTCTTCACAAATCCACACTTTTGGTTACAGTACTGTCCGCTTTGTTTTCATTTAAGACATAACAAAAACCCAAACCAGTTGCACACATCCTATCCCCAGTAATTGTCATTGCAGACCATGGAGTTCCTCTCTGCTGGGTCTTGTAAACTCTCCTCATTCTGCTGACCTTTTTCTAGTTCATATTTGAATTATCTACTTCTAAATAAATAATATCACTTTTCAGCTCAATTATGGGAATTATAGCATGCCCCTGATTTCAAGTTGACAGTGTTCTGGGTATCATTATTACTTACATCTCTGCTACTGAAACGGCTTACCTTTCAACTGCCAAAATTTCTATGCCTGAAGTATTGCTATTTCCATATTTAAAGGTGATCAGTTCTGGATGTTTCTTCTTCGATGTGATTTTCACTACAGAGTTGAGTGCCTGTCGAGACTGTATGTAAGCCAGTCCCTTTCGTGATGGAATCTCTCTCAAACAGTACATGTGAGTTGCTGTTACTAGGAGATGACTGGAAGGAAAAGAAAAATACATATTAAATTTGCTAATGAACTAAATATTAGCTATTGAGAAAGCTAAATTTTACAAATAAGCTACTTAGAGAGAGATAGATGGAAGTTTCCAAATCTGACCGTGACCAAGAGAAAGTCAAGCATAATTTTCTGTAACCCAGATTCAACAGGGTTTGTACTCTTTCAGGAAGCCAAAGCATGTTCTATCCTTGCAGGATTAACAAGGTCACTAAATCGTAAGGGCAAGATTGTACTACAAGGCACAAATAAGTAGATAAGAAAAAAGTCATAGGAGCCACAGGTACTTGGGTCTACGTGGTCTTGAAAAATAAGCCTACGTATACTGAGAATACTTCTCTTACTATCTTGTTTTACAAAGCAAGACTTCATACTAGGTTTTGTACACAATCACCATTCTGTAACACTGCAAATACAAGAATGCAAATATAGTGTTAACATTTTGTTCTAGGTTGTTTTACACCTTTATTTCCTAGTTTAATATAAAGAATAACTTAATTGGCTGATATATATATTTTAAATATGTGTCATGACAGACATTTTGATGAAGCTTAGAACTAATTCCACCACCTGGGAAACATATGTCCATTTTCTTTTACTTCATTACAGGGGAAGTTATACTTCACATCAGGTTTATTTATCCATGTTTGGATGTTGACAACCTCTTTTCGATCATCATCTGACATCGAAGAGCTATCAATTTCATCTGTTTTGAAGGGAAGAGGCAGAAGTAAAAAAAACCAACAAAATTATTTTCAAACACAACATCAGACAATTTTTCAACTCACTTAAACCCACTGCAACTACACTGGTTCAAGTCAAAGCCTACCTAGCCATAAACAATTGTTCAGAGGGAAGAAAGAAAAGAGCATACATGTCTGATATTATTCGTTTAATTCTCTCTCAGCAGAAAACTACTTTCAACTGAGGAGACTTCCTACACTTGCAGTCCAGACTTACCTTGTAGCCATGTGAACTTTTTGCATCTACAACACCAACAGGTTTTGGCAAGGACTACCATAACCACATCAACTAGATGGGTGCATAGTACTCAGTTTTCTACACTTTGTTAAACTATTTATTTCAAAGTCATTCAGAATTAAAGCCACATTTTCCAAAAGGTTTTCACCAAAAAAATACATTAGGAAATTTAAACGAATGGAATAAAGCTCATTCTCTTTTTGCATAATCATAGATCGGTTGAGGATGGAAGGGACCTCTGGAAGTCACCTGATCTAACTCTCCTACTCAAAGCAGGGCCACCTAGAGCAGGCTTCAATTTTTATAGCAAATTGCAATTATTTACGACAACAAAAAAAAACCACTAAACTTTACAAAACAATTATACAGAAACAGGCTCACTCTTCATATTCTTCTGTACCAAACTAACATGAACTTTACTTCACATGCATTAATTTTGCTTATTCAGATCACTGCAGTGACTCTGCTTACTTACTAATAGTGCTTTTAAAAGCAAATGTAAATAGGAATTAGCAAAGAACCATTACTGAAAACATGTCCTAGACGTACTTTCCTGAATCCACACAGATTTTGCCAAACACTATAATGGATGCTCAAGAAATTGTGCAAACTTAATTACATGGCATTTAGAGCAGTATTTCCTTAGTGTTAAAGCTTCTGCCTGATAATTCCATTTTGCTCCTTCCCAATTCTTACAGCAGACAAACAATGATCAGCTGTTTGTTATCACTCTTATTTAAACAGCTCGAGGTCTCACGAATCTCTCTCAGTAATCTTCCTAAACTGTTTCTTTTGCAAGTCAAAGATTCTAGTCTAGTTGTTTGTTTCTCACAGGGAAGCTGAGTACACCTTCTGGGCACAGAACAGTTGTGTGAGATGATGGCTGGGAGTGAGCTAACGCTAACAAAGCAAACCACGAAAGCACTAGGTCTGTGCCATTCTAATGTTAGCACTGGTCTCAAAAATAATGTCCTCTTTGTGAAAAGTGTGAAATTCCTGTTTTGCCTTCTTGTGTCCTGCTTGTAATTTTTCAATTAAATTAAAAAAAAAAATAAAATTAATAAAATTTGTGTGTTTTTCCCACAGCATTTTACATACATCTCAAGAGATGAATCAATTATTAATAGATTCAATGCTAAAAAGCAAAGTTCAAAACACTGGACACACACATTAGCCATGTGAAGTCTAGCTCCAACTATACTTTCAGTATAGCGCCCTAGGCAGAACCATAACAAACACAATCCAAGATGACAGTCAGCAAAATGTCAAGTTGTAAGACAGTTGTAAACTGCTCTTATCTCTCAAATTTAATAACTTTGTCTAAAAAAAGCTATTCTAGGAAAAAGGAAAATCTTCTACTGTACCAGTATCATATTCCTCTTCATCTCCGATGCTGAATACTGGTTTCACACCACGGTAGGGTTTTCCTACTCTGTCACTGCTGCTTACATGTCTGTTGGCAATGAAACAGGCAGGAGGTAACATGGGGTGAGAGAAGAAAAGCAAGTTGCAAACTGATGGTATGACACGTACAATAACATATTAGCAAAATGTAAACACAACTGTGCAACTGAGAAGGATGAGAATTTTGTGCAGCTGCCTGCAAGGAAGCTGTGACTGACTCAACAAGCATTTTGGTTAGTGAAAGCATGTTTTCAGTTACTCGGCAAGGCTGACTGTCGTAACAAAGAACATGAAAATAAATACTTTTTTGTTTAAATCTAACAAAGCAACCAACCAAAACAAACCCTCCAAAACCCAACTTTTGACAAAATACATTAGAGACCTGAAGACTGACAACATGCTATGAAGTTTCCAGCACGAAACTGAAACATTTCTGGACAATCAGGACAACTTCACAAGGATTCCAAATTGGGATAGAGGAGAAAATGAAAACTATTAACTAACGTGTCTAGAACCTCATTTTTCATTCCTCAGAAGACAACAAATACCTTAAGCACTTCAAAGTGGGGCGTCCTGGTTTAAGCCCAGCTGTAAATCAACCATACAGCTCATTAGCTCCCTCCACCCACTCCCAGAGGGATGGGGAAGAGTATCGAAAGAATGTAACTCCCACAGGTTGAGATAAGAACAGTCCAGTAACTAAGGTAATACAAACCACTGCTGTTACCGCCAATAACAATAAT
This sequence comes from Forpus xanthops, assembly GCA_032466535.1. Lineage (NCBI taxonomy): Eukaryota > Metazoa > Chordata > Aves > Psittaciformes > Psittacidae > Forpus > Forpus xanthops. The sequence goes on along the minus strand of JASSUY010014794.1, from coordinate 59,045 downwards.
GAGAAGGGAAATAACAAGGGAATACAACCGCTCACCACCTGCTGACTGATACCCAGCCTGACCAAGCAGTGATCTAACCCTTCTGGGTAACTGCTGCCAGTTTAGATAGTGGTATGGAATACATCTTTGGCTAGCCTGGGTCAGGTGTCCTGTCTCCACTTCCTCCCGGCTTCCCCTCCTCCCTGGCAGAGCATGAAACTCCAAAAGTCCTTGGTCAGAGTAAATGTTATAGGGCAGCAGCAAAAAACATTGGTGCTATCAGCACTGTTTCCAGGCCAAAAGTCAAAACCACAGCACTGTACCAGCTACTAAGAGGGAGAAAAAATGACTGCTACTGCTGAACCCAGGACATGGGGTTATTACAAACCATCACTTGTAGTGTGAATTCTGATTTCCTGTCCATCATTTTCTCCAGCATGTGCCAAATTCCTACATTTCTGCACACATACTGACCTCAAAAGTCACATTTGAATCTATTTCTATAAACTGTATTAAATGACACAAAAGCACAACTGAGCCTTAGGGTTTGTCAGTAACAGTTGCAAAGCTTGAGAAATTTCAATGCTTCAACTCAGAGTGCTGTGATTACATGGTCACAGCTGTGAGGTTAAAAGTTCTGGCCCTCAATTCCTGGGGATACCTAAAAAATTAGAAAATGTAAAGGTTCAGAGAGTCATAAACAAGGTGATTGCTGAAAAAATAAAAGAATTACTGAAGGCTAAATTATTTTAGTCTATAGAACTGGCAACATGCTGTAGTTTAAAAAAAAAAAAAAGCCAGCCGAAAAGAAACAAAACCAAAACACATCTGTCCCTTCCTCCCATTTCAATCCTATAACCTTCTGCCCTCTAATCCTTAATCATATTTCCTATAAACTATGTGCCCTAGTTCCTGTTTTAAGTATATTCAAAAAAACTCCAGTTTATATGCTACTGTAGAACCACCACAGTAATAACGAATCCTAGTACTTACACATGAGAGCGTATTTGCTACTCAAGAAACCTTCATTTTTACTAATATAGACAGAACCAAACAACTATTTAATAGGAGAAGAAAAGCCCCACCAAAACCAGAAATGCATTCTACAATGAAACAAAAAAACATACAAAACCATGCTCATTAGTGTTGAGGACAATAAGCATCAATGACACTGACAATTCAAAAGGGCTGCGCTTATATATGGAGGCTTTTATAAATGTGCTTTTATATATTCTTACTCATATGAATTGAGTAAGAAAACACAACTAAATAGTGTTATATTGAATTACACAGGGAGGATTTAAGAGAAGATCTTATTGGTGTTTATAAGGCAAAGTTAGTCAAGACAAGAGAAAGTAAAAAGCTGTTTTATAAAAATCTGGTAATATTTCAAACTAGAAATGGATTTCCTTTAACCTGCTTACATGAAATGCCATCAGTACATTGTTATAAATTGATCGCAGTTCCTTTTAGTGGCAAACCTTCAAAATGAAATATATTGACAATAAATACAAAGTGGATCTAATTGAATGGATGGGAAAAGAATGTCATTCCGTGTGTTTAAGAGCTTCAATTTTAAGAGAACAGTCTACTGATTCCTTTTCCCAAGGAAAGAAGATAAGCTATGTGAGTGAAAGCAGCGAATAAAAGAACTGAAGTAAAATCTCAGTGTATCACAACTTCTTGGTTACAGATACAGATTCAAGTGTCTTTCAGTTATAGAATACATTCACCAAGTGTTTTAAGTTAACTATATTCTAAAACCTCATCAATAAAATGTGGGAAGAAATCCCCACAATCTTTAGGATTTCTAAGTTAACAAAATATATTATGTGATACTGGGATATTCCCACTTTTTTTAAGAATACTGGTTAGCATTATTACTGTTGTCTTTCATCACACAACACTATTCTGTCATGTATATGGGTAAATCCTATGTCAAATTATGTGCAAACTACTTGAAAGACCTGGTCCAAAATCCTTGAAAACTCAAAATTTAAAACCTTCATTAATTTTTCCAGCAGCAATCTTCATGCTTTTCATTCTATGAGACAAAAGTGAAGTAATTTTATATAACCTCAAGTCACAATTTTTATTTCTGAAATAAGGCAGTAAATTTCAGATGAATGTGAAGAGACTCTGCATTTGTGCGAAAATGTAGTAGTTACATGAATGAGGGAAAGTTGCAAGGCATATTATTAACTCAGCACTTCTATTTTCTCAGTAATGAGAACCTCTGTTTTATCAGCATGTTCTATCACCATGTGATAAGAACCATATAATTCTAAGATTTCTAGACAGAATTTATGTATGGGTTCCCCATTATTTGTAAGCTCCGATGATGCTTTATGACCAGTTTATAGCAAGTCTTTTTCATAGCTGTAGTCTCACTTGCTAAGACTTTAAGCCATAATTTGTTCAATGATTGCTCCTAGTATATTTCACTAATACAAGTCACTAACAAAATGTATACGGGGAAATGACAACAAAAAACGAAAACAAAACAAACAAAAAAAGTCTTAAAAAAGCAATAGTAAGGAACAGAAATAACAAAGCAGAAACCAAGCAGTACTGCCAATACATTCTTTTTCTACATCTAGTCCCCTGACCAGTACTTGTAAAAACTGATAGCTTTAATATATTAAATGCTCCTAAATTAATATAAAAATATGTGAGCAATTTTGTCAGTGTAACCAATGCTTACGGATATTGCAATGCCATGCTAAGTACGACAAAGGTGGGTTTAGTCAGACTGCTTTATTATCAAGCTTACCGCTCCAGGCTTGCTCTGTCTGGCCAGGGAATATTGAAAGGTATTCTACAGTACATTGGGGCAGAGGACAAAACAGAAGAATTAAAAAAAAAAAAAATTAAAGGAAAAAACTAGATAAATGATTGAAAGGCTCTATATTGGCAATGTGTCTTCCTCAAGGAGCATGCTTATAACTAAAAGCTTCGTGACAGCCACGAGGTTCAGAAATATCTGTTAAAGTTCTACTAAAAGATGCATTCTTCCTGCTATGTATAGCTTACATATAAGTCTCCACACAACAAAAACTACTACTACTGAGTGCTATTTAAGAATTTTTTGCCTCTAGTTGTGGAATAATTTTAAAAAATCCTTTTCCAACACAAAAAGAAACAGTAATTTGTACCTATGCCAGCTCCGTAAGATTCTTGCATACTAATGTCTTAGCAACATAAACCTCCAAAGGCTGCATTTTACTTGAATAGCCTGTTCTAGAGTTCATTAAAGCTTTATCAGATGAAAGTTAAGTATTTGGAATGATGACTTCCAACTTTTAGAGTGTTTTTTAACACACTTGCACATTCTTCTTCCCAGCTTTATTTGAAGATACAAAAAAATGAACAAAAGTAGATTTTGGGTTTGAAATGCAGCTTTAAATCAGGATTTGGAAAAGAAAAAAAAAATAAATCAAGATCTTCAAAAAAGTTAGCTAATACTTGACAAGATGGGGGAGTAAAAACCCCAAAACAAAACAAACCCAACCAACCAAAAAAACCCCACCAAGAATCTTTCTGTTATTCACCCATTAAGAGTCAAGGATGGAGAAGAACTGAAATGAAAATGAAATAATTCTTGACTTTAAGGGTGAATACAGAACTGACACATTGTAAGAAGTCAAACTACCATGCAGTGACAAATTCCAGATACACATTTAAGAGAAAAGGCTGCTCACAGTGGCCTTTCAATACTAAGGCAGCACAGTAGCCTTATTGCGTCATAATAAAATTGTGACAAGGATAGGAAATCTAAAAGCTGGCACTGGAAGATAACATTTTTCCTAATTAGCACAGCTTTTACATTTACAAATTAGCCACCTGAAACAGGAAGCCATTCCCCATTGCTAACTGACAGTGAGATCTTAATGACTTACCTGTCCACTGGAGTAGATGTATTTTCAATAAAACTAATAACTTTTTCTTTCACATTCACAGATTTAGTCTTTAAAGCAACCGTCATTTTATTCACCAGGGACTTTACTCCTTTTCCATCATTTGAACCATTAGGAGAATCACCCTGTAAAAGTAACTCCTCTCAGATAATCGTATAAAAATTATGATACATCATCTCTAGTGTGTTAAGAAAGGAAACAGGCTATAAAATAGTAACTTACTTTCTGGTACTGAGTACAGCATTAATTACAGCACTAAGTATTATTTTAGAGTTCTATCAAATGACAGCAATGATATGTGTCTGAGCTAAAGATGATCCAATAAAGCAAGCTTAATAAACCTTATTACTAAGCACTCTGCTACAAAAATCTAGAGAGGAAGGAATTCTATTAACGATAAATTTTAACCAAATTAAAAGCCAAATTCTACACACAGCGTATCAGCTGTAGAAAAGAGACCATTTTGAGCTTTCTCATGAAACTGAATGCTGGTTTTATAGTAATTTATTCCCACAGTGAAGAGGAGACAGGAAAAAGCATAGTCCATTACATATTCTGCTGGATAATGATTACAGCAAGCTCTTCTTTTCAAGAAGATAAAAATGTTTAGGTCACCACCAGCTAGACAGTGAATATAGTTGGAAACTAAACACATAACTGAAAACAATGACTTGCAGCAATCTATTTTACAGAACAAAATAAGGAATATAAAAAAATTCAGTACACCCGCAGCTCCCAACCCACTATACCACTTAAGCTTAAAATTCACTCACATCAACAGAGGAGTTTATGCTACTTCTTGAGCCTGAGGTACTAGCAATCCAGTGGCCATATCCATTTTCTGGTCCTTCCACACTGATATCTGCTAAATGCTGCTGGAGGGCTGTGAAAAGACCATTAAAAAAACATTCAGAACTACACTGGAACTAGTCTGTTGATGAAAATGCCATATATCCAAGACTAATCAGTAGCAATTTTTGCTTCACATGATCTAATAAAACAGATAAATCCAGGTACTACTATAATCATCCCTGGCTTTTCTTTCAGTAGTGAAATGGCATTAGGATAATCTTGAATTTAGTAAAGAAAATAGTTAAAATACAGCAGCAACTAAAAACGAATCACTGCTTTGATCCTAAAGATAGCTGTTATGACACTGCGCATATTGTCTAGTAACGTCTCTATACTTATATTGTAGCACAAATCTCTCCACAATCAGGTTGCAGAACCCAATTGACTCCAGAAACATAAGCTGCATAATTATGAACTGATGGTTTAAGAAAAAACAAGTTAATTGTAATTATGTAGTAACATCTTCATACAGATCTGCATTCTACAGAGACTAAACACCAAGGACAAGAAGTCAGAAAGAAGGCATTTCCCCACATCCTGTATTAAATTTTTCTTCATTCAGAAACGTGGGTAAACCCTAACAGTTAACCACAAACGTGCAAGAGCAGAGTGTTGATTTGCACAAAGCAAAAAACTGACAAATGAGAACTATTTGTTATTCTTTTTAGCTGATTTTTAGCCAAAGCCTAGTAAAAACATTAACAGCATTAACACATCAAGTTTTCTCAAGCCAAATCTCCTTATTAATAAGCTTACCCATAAATCCTCCTTTGGCAATGCTTACATACTCCTTATTTTTCTGCAATAGAAAAGACATTTTTAGTTGAAATGAGTTTTGCAACTGTAATCTTGAGTAATGTAAAAACACTTAAGATTTTAAGGGGAAAAATATTTTGTCATTCAGTATTGATGTTATGTGCAGAGATGCTTTATTTTAGCTATTAAAATCAACAGCAATTTAGATGTACCTGTAAGAAGTGTGCTAGCACCATGTTCATATACATATCTTCTTCTTCCCTGCCACTTCCCATGAAGCAGAGATGTTCCCCACCAGCTACGGAGCCAGACTCAATAGACTGCTTTTGTGCTTCTAATAGGGATTTTACAGACTGTGCAAATTCTGATGGGTTTTGAAGCATCTATGGAACAAACAAAAAGTTCTGCTTGACACCAGAATATTGTAACACCACTTGTGAAAAGATACAGACATTAAAAATGGTTATAATTTGTTGAGCACAAAGAAGGCAATATCAACATTGTACAAGATACATGCACACAGAAAAGCCTGAGACCTCATGTTACATGAGGAACAGTGAGAATGGTCCTTTTTTTCCCCCCTCACTCTATCTTGCTCTTCCCAGGAAAGAAATGCAGCTAACTAATTTTTTTGTTTTTTTGTTGTTGTGGATTTTTTTTTTTTTGGAAAAAAACACTGAATATTAGTAGAAAAAGCCCTTGCAACTTTCATGTTGCATTAAGTTGGCACTATGGCAGAGGGATCGATTTCCTTATTTCATATGCTTGAGTACAACACACTGAAACTGCAGTTTTGAAACCCTTAGAAATACCTAGAATTTCTAGGTGGCAGTAAGGTCCTCCTCTTGTCTCACTGGCAAATATTTTTCTCATTTACTTATGAAGATTTGGAAAAAATAAAACTACAATCAGGAGTACAAAGAAATAGGTGGGATTCTTAGCTCTCTCAACAAGTCAAGGCTATGGTGTCCTGAAGGGCTATTTTAAATTAATAAGGAAATACTGACCTGTAACTGGATTTGGGGGATGGAAAAGGAAGGGAGGAATTCACATTTCTTTGCCTTCACACAGCATCAAATGACTAAATACAAAGTAACAAATACACAATCTAGCCATCAGTAAGTCAACTGAATTTTAAGTGTGGTTTTCCTAGAGCCAAATGCCTTACTGCACAGGTGCTAAATCTGACTACTTCATCTCAGACTACCTTTAAGTAAGACTGATTTCAAAGCGCTTTCCCCATTGCCTTCCCTTAAAGTAAGCTGTATGTACTTCACACATACAAGTGTATAAAATGCACTGAAGTTCCATTAATGACTTTTTATCTCAAAGATCATTCCCCTACAGTGTTTTCCTGGCACTAAACTAAAACCAGAGATGAACTTAGCGACATTCATCCAGCATGGTTCATGAAGGATCCTAACCATACCAACTCACACACTGCAGAAGTTAATTCCAATATGTAATTTAAATACATAGGAACTAATCGCATCCAATTGAAGAGTTGTCTTCATGGACTTCTTTTTCATGTATTACTATGTTTTTAAACTATTTAATAATTTATATTGCTCATTTCCACTTTATTGAATATGATGTTCAATTAAGGCTAGCAGGACATCCACATATCACAGGGAAAGTTTCTTCCGAAATAATTTTTGATCTATGTTAAAACCAGGAATATTATATCATAGAATCACTTGGTTGGAAAAGAACCTTAAGATCATTGAGTGCAACTGTAAACCTAACAGTGCCAACTTCTACCACTAATTCATGCCTCAAGTGCCACATCTACAAGTCTTTTAAATACCTCCAGGGGGGGTAACTCAACCATTTCCCTGGGCCCTGGGCAGCCTGTTCCAATGCTTGACAACTCTTTCAGTGAATAAATATTTCCTAGTATCCAGTGTAAATATAAACCCCCCCGGTGCAACTTGAGGCAGTCATCTCGCTGCAACCTCCTTTCAGGTGGCTGTAGAGAGCAGTAAGGTTTCCCCTGAGCCTCTTTTTCTCTACTATATGACACTTGTGCAAAGAATACTGAAAAATGCTTTATTTTAATTAGAGAGATAAAGATAACAGGTGCAGAACTGAGTTTCTTAACTAAGAAAGTTAAAAAAGCCTTTTATGGGTATATACATTGAAATCATTGCCTGCCCCATCCACAGGCTGCTTGAAATAGGAGTAGTAGTAGAGGATTAATCTAGAAGTGAAGAATACACTGTAAGGCAGCTGAAGCATAAATGATTTGGGGAAAAAAAGAATAAAGAAAAACATTACTGAATGTTCAGTTAAGAACTAATAATCAAATGGAAATTACAGTAAGGTTGTTAATGAAGAAATTAGTCTGTAGTACATCTCAGTTCACAAGTAAATGCACTTCCTCTCCCATATTGCACTGCAAAAATTTTAAAGATATGCTCCTTACAAGCAGGCTGCAGTAAGACTGGCTGGGGAAAAAAAGAAAACTAAAAATCATTACTTGTTTGAATTAATGACACTTTCTAGTAGAAATTACAATGCTAAAAAGAGATTTCTCCTCCAAGCAATGTCTAGGCTTTACGCAGTACGAGTTTCCACTTCTAACTAAAAAAACAGGAAGTCTGGAATCCCAGGTCCTAATGTCATTAAGGATAAACTTCACAGTAAAATGACAGCTTTATCAAGCTCCTTTAGGGGAGCTAACTTTTGAAACCTCATCACACAGCTAGACACTGCAGTACAGAGCCTAAACTGAAGACAGTTTATTTTTTTCAAGACATTTCTTTCTCCTTCTGTTTAACTCAGGATTTAATTAATGACTTACTTAATCAGTAAGGAAATAAAAAGCATACTTACCAAATCTGAGTCTAAATGAAATGCTGTTGATAAATGCCCAGCATTGTATTGCTCTGCAGGACGACAATCCACTACAAAGAACCTTACTCCTTCCTGAAAGAGAAGGATTTTGTCGATTACAGAATTGTAGAATTGTGTAATTATTGATGGGAAAGTACGTATTTTAAATATATTTTAATACTAAAACTAGAGGAACCACTCAAAGGGGCTAACATCTATTGAAAAACTTTACTTCATGTGATTAATCTGAACTTCGGCAGTTACTGGACCACCAATAGTATTCCAATAGCAATTTTCCATTAATACATCAGCTCTCACATCATAAAGGATCAGTCAAGTGCAATACATACAGTTTAGTTATTTCAACTCTGTTGAGAAAAAATGTAGTGGATATTAGGGCACACATCAACAGGACATCAAAAGGGACAACTCTGAAGTACCAATCCAACATCCGATTACTACTTAACACAGCACATAAGGATAGCTTTATATCCCACTGAGTTAAACAGGATATAAACACATACTCGACTTGGACTGGGGGCGGAGGGGAAGAACAGGCATAATGAAAGAGGCCTGGAAACTCCTATAAAAAGCCAGTAGTCAATAAGAAACATTGTAATCTATCTATACTATTATCCATCTACTGGTCTTAAATGCTCAAAGTATGTCTTCAATTAACTATAACAGAAATACCTTGAATCAATTTTTTTTTGTTTTTTTAAACCCATCATTGACAGAAGACAGATAATTTCATAATAGCATTATTTTCAAAGGTACTGAAACTAGGCTCTTTAGAAAAGTAAGGCTCAGCAGATGGGGACCCGAAGTTGCTATTTACGTTAGGGATAGGCTGGGAGTATGAAACTGTCTAGGGGCAGGCAATTAGTTAACAGTTTGTTGGTCAGGGTTAAAGGGAGAACAGCGATGGGAGATACTATTGTGGGGATCTGTTACAGACTGCCTGACCAAGAAGTACTCTATACACAGACAGAAACAGCCTCATGATCACAGGTTCTTGTCCTCAGGGGGGACTTCAACCACCCTGATATCTGTTGGAGGGACAGTATGGCCAGGCACAAGCAATCCAGAAAGTTCCTCAGTTGTGTGGAAGACAAATTCCTTCTGCAACTACTAGACGAGACGACAAGGAGAGATGCCATGCTTGACCACGTGCTCACCACCAGGGAAGGGCTGGTTGGAAATGTGAGACTCCAGGGTAGTCTTCATTACAGCGATCACGAGATGGCTAAGTTTGAGATCCTCAGGACAGTGAGAAGGGCGTGCAGCAAGCTCACTGCCCTGGACTTCAAGAGAACGGACATTGGTCTCTTCAGGAACCTGCTCAGTGAGGTTCCATGGGATACAGCCCCAGAGGGCAGGGGGGCACAAGACTGTTGGTTGATATTCAAGGATCATCTGCCGCAAGCTCAGGAGTGATACATCCCTACTAGAAGGAAGTGCTGCAGGAGGGCAAGGAGACCTCCTTGAATGGATAAAGAACTGCTAAGGAAACTTAGAGGGGAAAAAAAAAAGTCTTATAAAAGGTGGAAGCAAGAACAGGCAGCCTGGGAAGAATACAAGGATGTTGTCCAGGAAGCTACGGACCAGGTTAGGGAAGGTAGGGACCAGTAGGAATTAAACTTGGCTCGGGATGCTAAAGATAACAAGAAGGGATTCTACAGATACACTGCAAATAAAAGTCAGACTAGGGACAATGTGGGCCCCCTCCAGAAGCTATCAGGAGAACTGGCTATCCTGGATGTGGAGAAGGCTGAGGTCCTGAATGACTTTTTTACCTCATTCTTCACTGGAAAATGCTCTGACCACACCACCCAGGTCTTTGAAGGCACGCACAAGGACTGTGAGAATGAAGACCTTAGGCCCATTATAGGAGAGGATCTGGTTCAACACCATCTTAAGAACCTAAACGTGCACAAGTCCATGAAACCTGACGAAATCCATCTACGGGTCCTGAAGGACCTGGCAGATGAAGTTGCTAAGCCATTGTCCATCATATTTGAAAAACCACGGCAGTCAGGTGAAATTCCTGACAACTGGAAAAAGGGAAATATAACCCCCATTTTCAAGAAGGGGAAAATGGATGAGCCGGGGAATTACAGACCAGTCAGGCTCACCTCTGTGCCTGGCAAAATCTTGGAGCGGATTCTCCTGGAAGGCATGCTGAGGCCCAAGAAAAACAACAAGGTGCTTGGTGACAGCCAGCATGGCTTCACTAAGGGGAAATTCTGCCTGACCAAACTGGTGGCCTTCTATAATGGGGCTACGGAACTGATGGATAGGGGTAGAGCAGTTGATGTCATCTACCTGGACTTGTGCAAGGCTTGATGCTGTCCCACATGACACCCTTGTCCCTAACTTGGGGAGACATCAATTTGATAGGTGGACCACTCAGTGGATAAAGAATGGGCTGGATGGCCGCACGGATAGAGCTCCCACTCCTCAGATTCAAATCTCCTTTATAAAGCTTCCTGTGCTGTAGCTCCAGTTACTATAGTATAAATGCATTGCAGTAAGCAGATCACTTACAAGGGAGACAACTTCAAGACAAGAATACTTTTTCCTATAACAGAAAATATTCATGCATGCTATTAGCACTTAAAATATATTTTTTGCTACACAAATAAGAAGGGGGGGGGGAATAGGAAAGAGTAATAGTAATTCAATATACTAACTCCCTGTTGCTGATTTGCTTGAAGAATTTCTGACACAGAAACTGCTAGACAGAGAGCCTGGCTCAAGTCTGTGTCATCATCTTTGAGGCCCAGCAAGCTGCTGCCAAAAAGACTGTTGTTGTCCTAATAAGGCAAGAAAAAAAAAGAAGTTAATTGTAGACATTGTCTTTAGATGTGAAGGCCTAAAGCAAAACTATATTCACTATAACACAAATACTAAACCAGGTACACATGTATCTAGTTCACAAAATCATAAAAAAATTAATGAACTGATTTTTTTGTTTTTTAAATCATGTCAAGTGTTGACCTTCCATCACAAATACATTTTCACAAGCATGGTGGTGACAATACCAACATGATGGGTTTCTTTGATTGGTTCTTTTTATTTTTTTACTCCTCCAAAAGAAATCATATAACTGCCTATACATATCAGAGACAGCACATAAAATGGCAATAACTATCAATTACTTTTATTTAATGAATTCACTGAAGTCAGATATCTTGAGTTAGGAAGAACTGCAAGAACAGCCACAGGTGATGGCTGCTTTATCTCTAGAAAGTGCCTGGTGTTCGAAGTACAGCTCGAACTGCTTTGCAGGGTACTACAGTGCAGTTATGTCAGTACGGCATTTTCGCTTCATCAGTTCTTACAAGAACACAGCTTGCAAAACAAGGTCATCAGTCATAAAGTCAGAATATTGCAGGGAAGCTTCCCTCTAACATGTTTCACTTGACCTTCTTATCTTCCAAAGATCCCAACATTAAAATATCACAATGAAATATTCAAAGTTATTGTCAGCAGAAACTTAAATAGACCCCAAAAAGAAAATAATTTCAAAACTATTTTCTTATTACCTTCCTGAAAGAAGCTGGAGTTTTGCTACAGTAGTATTGTGCCAAAGAGAAGAGATCTTCTATATCTTCTAAATCAAGATTGGCTGGTGAGGTTTCTAAGAATTCTGAGAAATACGAACAACATAAGTGCACCATTATTTCATATATAGAAAAGAAGCACCCTACATGTTTTCACATCATAAAAATAACTTAATTTTTAACAAGGCATAACACAATTGAATTTATTGATTAAACATGAATGTCAGTTCGCTTTCCAGGTAGAAAAAGAAGGCAGAGGAAATACTCCTTATCCATAGGAAGTGTATGCTATTTGCTAGAAGTTCAACCTTCTATGCAAATTACTTTTTACCATGCTTTTACATCTGTATTAGTTTTAGCTTTCAGTTGTAACACTGAAACAGCTTTTTCTAAAGAGGACTGACCAAGAGAATCCCCTAAAGCACAGCACTTAATCAGTACTACTGTTATATGGATCCAGGATGGTAAGGGTGTAGTTCTGCAGTACATGGCAAAGGTGCAAAATTCTAAGCACGCTCGTTTTTAACTACTAGATATTATTAATTATATTGTATTATACCATGTAAAAACCAAACCAACAAATGCAAAGGCAGGTGAAATAGGCTCACAAGAAATGTAGCGTATTTTCTATAGAAAACCTGAAGAAGGTAAGACAAGAACAATGAATAAGGCTCAAATCGAGTGCATACAAAGACAACCTGAAAAATACCCAGTGCAGTAAGTTTAAAGAAAGATTTGAAAACTGCTGCTCTGGACTTAAAGAGTCAGATTGAAGTGCTCCAAACTGAAGCATAAAACTAGGTGCGGGAGTACTAAAATGAAACGTAAGAAAGGAATATTAAAGGCAGGGTAAATATGACACAGCAAAGGAATAGTAAGACAGGAATTAGTAGGTGAGGGGATTCATTAATGAGAAAAATCATGGGGAAATAAATAATTCAGTTATTTAGTAATTAAAAATAGTAATTGGGATTGTACTATGTGGTAAATATTTCACTAGCAGCTGAATAAGAGTACTTACTTATCATTTCTTCTTTATCCAATTCTTGTGCTATGATAACGTCTCTGAAAACAGTGAAATCACAGGCATAGATTAAGTTAGTAAAACCAAAATGAAACAAAAATGGATTAAAATGTGTCAAATGTTCCAAAGACTTAACTATACACTTACTTTGCATTGACAAGGATAATTAACATTAAGAAATAAATAAAGAATGGATCTGCTTGCTGTAGATATCCGTCCCACATAGCCTGAGTGACTTCTGCTGAACAGTAATATGAGAAGAGGCTTCCAAGCTAAAAATTCAGAAAATAGTGTGAGAAAAATCAATAACCAGGGACAATCTCATTGGGGTAACCTTTTAAACAAACATAGAAGATATTTAAAAGAAAATAAAGCCAACAACATTATGCTATACCATACATTTGCAAAACGTATTGAAAGATGGTCCTACCCACAATTTTTATGGAAACATTGCAGTAATACTACAGACTATCCATCAACAAGTATGGCCAGTATTCAACTAGCTTAGCAAACAGGACTTAGAAATGATCCTGTAAACAACATTATTTTTCGCAGCATAATCAAGTTAATTGAACATGGTGGCACATTAGTTTGACAATATCACTTGCTCAGCATTACATTATGATGCTTTATGGCTGAGTAATTAAACATTTGCAAGCAACAGAAAAGTTTCATTAGCATTTAACAAACTGCCTGTTTCCATATTCTCAATTAAAAATACATCTTCTCTGATATGCAGAGTTCAAAGTGGATAAAAAGAGGTAGGACCTTTTTTTCATACATGCCAGATAGTATCTGCAATCATACCTAACTCAAATGCATGCTAGCTGGCCTCAGATGTCTTACTGAATGTGGTGATGCAGACTAATTCTGTACTAAAAGAGCTGCAGCTTTCAAAAGCTCCATACGTGTTCTTAAACACTATAATGGAGTATTCCAGCACTTCCCAGTATACTTCTATAACAAAAGGTAAGAATATCTATACAAATCTGAGTGAAATAAAACTGAAAGCATAGTGTCCCTGAACAATGAGGCAACAACAAGTTTCTGAATGCTGCTTATGTTTTGCTACATATTAGAAATACCTCTATATAGATTTTTTTGGCAGATGAAACAAGGAATTTTAATGTAATCTCATAAAACAAGGATGAAGATTTTTATTTATTTATTTATTTATAAGATTGCACACCAGAAAGCATGACATTGTGGTCTGGCAGCTGCACTAGCTCATACGCCTGCCTTGCAAAGGGAAGGTATTTTTTTTCCCCCCTACTGAATCATTAACTTTTAGTAAACAACTTCAAAGAAGTTCATATTTGCGAAGGAAAATTGTATATATATACACATATAAATAAAGAGGAGATTCAGTAGTAAAAGTGAACTGATTCCTCTTTTAAAGGCTGATAATTGGCAAAAGGCAGATTTTGAGAATATGAAAATTCTCCAAAATCCTCCAAATCAGTAATAAAAAAAACAAAAACACAAATAAGGACCTTGCAGTTTATCAATTTATATTTCAGTCTTATTTCTTAAACTGAAAGTAGATAGGAGTTACAAAAAAATTTACAAAGCCAATAGGTATGAAAGAAATGCCTAGAAAAGTTCATGAGCCAAAGTCTTTATTTATATACAGACTTTGCCTCTGCAAGCACTGTAGCATGATTTTGTATTGCATATACTAAGGACCATTAAACCATGAAACTTTTGCTGCTTTATGTTGTAGCTGCTATCCAAATTTCATTAAAAAAAAAAAACAAAAAACCCAAACCTCAAAAGATTGCAATTTTATAATTACCCCAACTTGAGGCAGTGAGGAGGAAATGAAGAGCTGCAAAACATATGTGCTTATATCCTAAAAGGCACAGCACCATATAAGGCACTCAAATACATCTATTAGCATAGAGGTTTTTGAAAATATTTTAATTTAGCTTTAAAAGACCTGTTAGGCTCATGTTTATCCATATCTAAAACCATAAAGCTGCCCACTATAGAAACTAACATCACAGCTGCTTACTTTTTGAAGGCACCATTTGCTCTCATTCTTACTTATTCAAAGTAGTTACTAACATCCGTGGCTCAAGTAACATCCAGAACCACAAAAATACAGCTTTAACATGACCTCATACCTTATGTTACATGACTAAAGACAGAAGCCCAAACTACATTAAAACATGCAAATTATTTCAATACATGCAGTTCTAATCTCCCGTACTACTCTTGCACAAACTGGTAACATATACTTTAACAGAAATTTTTATTCATTACGTTTCCCTACTTTCACTTTATTACCCAGTTGAGTGCATATGAATCTGGAGTCATCTTCTTAGTATCAAGAAAGGAGCAGAGTTCAGGCTCATGATACTGAAGAAGCAGTCTAAAAAGATGAAATGGTCTTCCCTTCATAAAACAATCCCTAAAAAATAGCAGTGAAAATAATCATAAACCTCTCTGCAACATTTCAATTGTCAGACTTCTAGTAGCAATTCCTTATTGGTTGTGATTATGTAATTTCCTATATTCTTACAAGTCACAGGCACTGATCATGAAGTCAACTTGCCTCAACAGTTAAAAACCAAACCAAAACCCCACAAAGACTGAAATCCCCACTGTATTAATAAAGTGGGAGAAAGAATGATACACTGCCGTTACTTGACAAGAGTATATAATACAAAAGTATTTTAAACAGACCTCAATATGTAAGCAAGGGTTGCATGGTATTAATATTGTTAACTAAAATAGCATTGAACCCCCATACAAATAATTCTAATACAGCAGCCGAAGGAAATACAAAAGTTTCTTATTTCATACATCAATAACAATTAAATGTTGATATATTAAGCAGGAAACAAGCAATATTTAAATTAAGAAATGCTTTTTTGAAGACACTAGTAACAAATCTCAAGGGCTTAAAAGCTTAAGCAAACTAATGTGAAACCTGACACACAGACCTCCAAACACAATTATCAACTTCCTTAAACAAGGGTGGTGAAATGGAAACATTCACAGCAAATTATATATGGGGATTCTTTTCTGAAATTATCACATGAACTCTGACTTACCATTAAAGTAACAGGACAAAAAGTGTTAAAGTGTGAACAGAAGAAAATTTAGCCTAAGTATCTAGACTTGCACACTACTTTGTTTGAATGATCATTATGGTCAGTTATTCCAGTCAGTCATTCTTTACCACCTTTTAACATGAAGAATAGATATATACCCTAAAATAACCTAAAAAGAATCTTTCTAAATTTATACTGACAATGGAACATCCTTGCATAGACATTTTTCTGAACTGTTTTCCTCAATTATTTACTTCTGGTACCTATCACAGTAATCCACCTGTAACAAATACCCAGTTTAAAAACAAGGCAAACAAGAACCAAGCAACCAAGAACAAAGCTCCCCTCCAAACCTCCCCCCCCAAAAGAAACCCCAAACTGATAAAATCCTCCATGTATCAGGAATTGTGAATTCCTGTACCTATCCATCACTTCCAATGCCGAAAGCTTCACAGAGGCAGCAGGCTCAGCCATTGGAAGGACTGATAAAAACCAAAAGCAAAGCAAAAAGAAAGAAACAAACAGAAAAAACAACAACAAAAAAAGAGATATTTATCTAAACAGAAGTAAATTGCCCTGGAAAGTAAGCCATATTTCACTTTAGGAGAGGGTGGTTTGATGGTGGTGGTTTTTTGGGGGGAGAATTGCTGCTGGGTTTTTGTTTTGTTTTGTTTTAAACTGAATGAAGTTATTTTACACACAGATGTAAGCAGATGTAATGCACTTTCCTTATTCTAGAGAAAAAGCAGGAGGAAAAGAAAGGCTGGTATCCACAGGATACTTTATACCAAAAGCCTTGAGAATAACAGTGCTTCCAAAGGAAAAAAAAAAAGCAAATCCTCTCTCATCTAAAATAGCCTATTATGGCTTTTCCCCTCCTCATTCTTCCTCTGTCTTGCTAGAGATTCTCTTTCAAAAAAAAATAATGAAAAAAAAAAAAGCCCAACAGATTATGCTGTACATTTCCTTCACCTATTTTCAATATTTTGTTAGAATAAGTTCCCAATAAATACTTCACGACAGTTACAAAACATGAGAAAGTGTAAATAAGAAGTGTATGATTTAAAAAACAAAACCAATAAAAAAATTAAAAAAGAAACTTTTATCAAATAGTAGTGATGGTCCAGGAGTCAAATATTTAATTGAGACCAAATTGGCCTAAGTGGAGATTTGCAAGTCTACTACAAATTGCTGTTCAATATCTCTCATTTTTGCTTCCAGTCATTTTGCAGAGGGAGGGAAGAGAAAGCAGCCTACATCTTACTGAAACACCAGCTAGATTCTCACAGAGAAACTTGAAACACTAAACACTCTGAAAGCCTTCTAAAAAAGTACAGCTGTCAGATTTACCTGACCATAATGCCACTACCCTCAAATAGTTCACAGAGCCTAATAGTATTTTAGATGAGTCAAGTGATAGGCCAGATAAATGCTTCCTGACATGGCACCAAATGTGCACTTCCCATGCTACGGCACACATCCAGTAGCTGGGCCGGAATCTCCTCTCCAAGGATTCATACTAAGACCTTTAATTACAGATATCCATGTATTATTCCACAATGTCTTAACCAGAAGACCCTGCAGCCTTGCTGGAATGTCATGGTGCTACTCCAACGTAAATAGTGAAAGCACCTATACGACAACATGAGACACTCCATTTCCATTTTTTATTCATAAAATAACAATCTAAGAACTTAAAAAAAAATTAAGTTCAGTCCCAAGTCAGTAGAAAACAAGGAAAATATTAACTACTTCTTCTAAACAAACTGTGAGACTTAATTAGTGCTTATGAAATATTTTGTAGTGACAGAGACAGAAGCATTTTACATAGGAAAAATGCTGTGAAAAGAAAGAAAACTGCTTTCATGTAACATACAAGAATTAGATAGCTCCACCTATTTTTGATATTGCATGAAATAACAGTTGTTCTTCAAAAAGCACATTGAGTCTACAACAGTCGCATGCTAGCTCTTTACATCTTAAACCAACTCAGTATCTCCTGGACTTCAAAACATAAGGCACCAAAAATGGTTCAGTTTATCAGCATATAAAGGGATCTGACAACTTTGCTACTAACAGTGCTGCTTGGCTGAAACCAACACGCACACTCTTTCAGAAAATACCTTTAATGACAATGAAAACAGTACATAGGCAAAAGAAAGAGAGCTTTACCTTGGAATGAATTTATTCATGATAGCATAAAAGCAGTTGTACAAATCACCGCGTGTCAAATGAAGGTGCACCAGTGGTTTGAGTAGATAAATCCAGCCAAGACAAGAACTGTATTTAACATTGCGTGATTTACAATAAAAAGTAATAACAGACT
The DNA here is from genome assembly GCA_032466535.1 of Forpus xanthops. Lineage (NCBI taxonomy): Eukaryota > Metazoa > Chordata > Aves > Psittaciformes > Psittacidae > Forpus > Forpus xanthops. The sequence goes on along the minus strand of JASSUY010014794.1, from coordinate 40,731 downwards.
CAATATCCAAAAGTAGAACTGACTTCTCCTCTTCTGGCACTGACAACTGGTCTGAAATAGGCACAGCAATATAAATTGTATTAATGACCTTTCAGAGAACTTGAATGAGATTATTTTATAGCATAATTGTACCAATAGGGACTGTTTGGAAAAAAGAAAAAAAAATTAAAGAGAAAGGAAAAAAGCAGCAATAAAAGACCAACAAAACTAAGCAGCTTGAATTAAATGCTTACAGAATGGCTTCCAAAAGGCACTAAAATACAAATGATTTTATAACTCCAGTATGATAATGCTTATAAATATCGCAACAACACGATGAAAAAAGTTTGGTGTTTCCAGTATCTGTATGAAACAAGAGGTGAATTCTTTTAATGCAGAGAATGCCCCTCTATTTGATGTGTTAAGCACATAACTTTGACTCTACAACCTCTCTGGATTTCAACACAGATCAACCCACAGTGCATAATTCCAATACCCCGGAAGTCCACTGACATGCTAATTTATGAAAACCAGTAGTTTGAAATCAGGTCACCTTACAAACTTACATTTTAGTATTAGCATATAAAACATATTTTAAATTTCTATTTCAATGTAATTTTCCTAACAGTATTTTAAACCTGGGGCTGTCAGGGTACCTAAAAAAGAGAAAAGATTTAATTACTTACAACTACACCTGGCGTTTAAATTTGTTTTGGTATTGTAGCCAATCAGAAGATAAACATTTATAAATATTTGAAACAATATACTACATCATATAAAATATATGTTTATGGGAAAGATGTCCCCTATTTAATGACAGACTAATTCTGAGCCCTACATTTATACTGCTGCCTTTGGATGAAGATTGACCCAAAAAAATGATACAAAACTAGTTATGTAATTAAGGTAACAAACTAAACACTTCTTAAATACTGCCATCATTGAGTTGAATACATACACAAAGCTTAGGCTTTAATTAGTTCCAAAGCAACTTTCAGCATAGACTTTTATTTAAAAGGCCGACAACACTTCAGAAAAAGTACTGGCATCCACCTCACTTGAGGCAATGAATCAAAGGCATACTAAAACAAATTATGCCTTCCTTCATATGATGAAGTAACTACTTAGCTTACTTTCAGTTAAATGCACTGATATTTATTACAGACTGCAGTGAAACAAACCCAGACTTTAGCTGAAGTTCACAGGATTTTCACATTAATATTTAAACACCTTGAGATTTTTAAATGACAAATATTAAATATTCTTACAAATTATTGCATAAGTAAATGTATGTTTTAATCCACCCAGATAATGTCAATTTTACCATAGCTAAACTGACTTACAGTAATAGAAGGAATAACCTTGTTATGTCTGGGACAGATGCCTACACTACATTGATGCAGGGGCATTAAACTTCCAGTGAACATTTTCACGTCATTTACAAGAAGCCTGTAAGTTTGACTACTCTTAATGTAGTTTTTAATTCAGAAGTCTTTAATACATTCCCATCCAAACAAATCAATATCTGGTATTTCCTTTTCTCTACCTCTCAGGACAACAAAATAATACACAAAACTCAAATGCCATCTGAAGATTTACCTTGAATGTGGATACTACTTGCTTTGCTAAACCACTGAAATAGAGAAATTTAATCCAACCCCAAACAGAAATCTCTATAGAACCTTCATTCTGAGGTAACTTTAATTAGTTTCATCCATTTAATATTGTTACATATTACAAAGTATTTGCCAATACAGACAAAAGGAAAACTAAGCTCCGTGGCTTGGTTGATACGTTGGAGGGAAGGAATGCCATCCAGAGGGACCTTGACACGCTTGTGAGGTGGGCTTATGACAAGCTCATGAAGTTTAACCATGACATGTGCAAGGTCCTACACCTGGGTCGGAGCAATCCCAGGCACAGCTACAGGTTGGGCAGAGAGGAGATTCAGAACAGCCCTGAGGAGAAGGACTTGGGGGTGTTGGTTGATGAGAAAATGAACATGAGCCGGCAGTGTGCACTCACAGCCCAGAAAGCCAACCGTATTCTGGGCTGCATCAAAAGGAGTGAGACCAGCAGATCGAGGGAGGTGATCCTGCCCCTCTACTCTGCTTTCCTGAGACCTCACTTGGAGAACTGTGTGCAGTTCTGGCGTCCTCAACAAAAAAAATGACATGGAACTGTTGGAAGAAGTCCAGAGGAGGGCCACGAGGATGATGAAGAGACTGGAGCACCTCCTCTGTGAGGATAGGATGAGAAAGTTGGGGCTGTTCAGCCTGGAGAAGGCTGTGTGGAGACCTCATATCAGCCTTCCAATATCTGAAGGGGGTCTAGAGGGATGCTGGGGAGGGTCTCTTCATGAGGGACTGTACTGAGAGGACAAGGGGTAACGGGTTCAAACTTAAAGAGGGGAAGTTTAGATTGGATGTGAGGAAGAAGTTCTTTACTGTAAGGGTGGTGAGGCACTGGAATGGGTTGCCCAGGGAAGTTGTGAATGCTCCATCACTGGAGGTGTTCAAGGCTGGGTTGGACATAGCCTTGGGTGGCATGATTTAGTGGGAGGTGTCCCTTCCCAGAGCAGGGGGGTTGGAACTAGATGATCTTGAGATCCTTTCCAACCCTAACTATTCTATGATTTTATGATTGAAATGCTTAATTTTGTATGTTATAAACATTAACCAGGACATTTTTCCATATTCCTAAAAAAGCACTGTGGTTAAGTAACACTGTGGGATTTTACCTCTCTGTAGAATTCTGCTATTCTAGAGCTATAAAACATAGAACTGCATTTTGAAAGGGACACACATATATGCATTCACTCTCTGCCTTAACTTTCAATTACGCAAGAATAAATTAAAGCATGATGGGTAATAAAAAAAGATTCTCTTACTGATGCCAGAAAAAATAGTATCCTTATTTATAAGTCAGCATTGACTCCATCACTGATATTAATACTGTTGCATTGTACCAGGGATTTGGCCATTTTTGTGATGAGCTGCCAACCAGATCCTGTGAAAGGTCATTACAGACGTACTGGAATATTATTTCCAATGTCTTGCCAGCATCTTGTTTTCAAAACCAAAACCTATCATTTTTGCTGGAATTGGTATTAAAAAAAATACCTTCCTTAAAAGTAGTCTGTTTAGTTTATGTTTAGTGTATTTCTTCCTTTCAAGGTTATATACATTTTGGTGCTACATCTGCTTTTCAGATTAAGAACCAGTCATTAGACAATTAAAAACTTGAAGGACATTACAGAGATAGCGTCTTGTTTAACAGATGGGGTTCAGAAAAAAATTACAAGTTTTTCAACTCCTGAAGATTCCTGACCACACATACTAACAAGATAACACCCTAAACATGTGATATCCCAGAGTCAGATTACAGGTAGGAAACTACTGTTTTCTAGTGATTTATTACTGATTTTCTCTGCTCTCTCATCTCCCTCCTGAAAGCTTTCTCCAGAATGTAAATGTACTTCAAACTATTTAAGACAAATAAGTAAGTCCTAAGACAACTGAGAATACACAAGTTTTCACACAGGTGATCTAAACATAACTCAACTTACCAATTAGCTCTTGGCAGTCCTTATGAATTATATTCTGTTCAGGAAGGTCTAAAGAGCCATCCCAGGATGCTAGGCTGTCCCCCTTTCCTACAACATTAAGTGCAATCTGAAAACAAAAATAGAAAACCCTCTAAACATTTTAATGTTCTTTTGTAGTCAACCCAATTAATGAACTCGGTAATTTAACTCAATAAAGATGAATATTTTAAAACTGAATCAACATATTAAAATTCCAGTCATACAGTCCTTCTTACAGAGATGCCTGGTAATGAAATAATTTACCTCAAATCAAATACAACTTCAAGTATTTCCCGTTTCTTGATTTAAGATCATATTTACCTTCCAGACTTTGGCCCTCAGATCAGCAGGCAGTTGTCTTCCTTGAATGATGTTTCTCACAGTTTCAAGATCACAGCCACCTTCTTCTAAAGCACCTGCAAGATCTTTTTCCCTACAATAATGATATGGTTTATGTTTATTAAAAATGAATTACACAGTGCTTTCCAATGTTAATCTATTAGATGTAGACTGAAAGCTACTATCAGGCAAAACCTACATGTACGTAAAGGTACATTAAGGCAATTTGGCAATTACTAAAAATAAGTATTTGCAAAATGTTATTTGTCCTTTATTTTTCAGGCTGCTTGTTCAACTCCTAATTCTATTCGGTTTGCATACAAGAAGCTCTAGTGTACAGCTTCAGAGATACACAGCAAATTTTCACTCACACACAACGCATTCAAAGCAAACGCTACACCTAAATTACATGGTGGAATTCTTTAAAGTAAATTAGATGACCTAGAAGGCAGAAAACTTATTTCAAACATCAGTTTTAGTCCCATCTTTCTCTGAAATGGGAAAGAGCATTTTAGTCAAACTCAAATTTAGTGAACTAGTTCTAGTACTGCAAGTATGGCATACACACGAGATTGAATTAAAACATATAAAAATGTCAATAGCGTAGAAAGCAAAATACACAAATGCACAAGACAGTCAAACAGTAATGACATTCAAGTTGCCATAGCAAACAATAGAAGGTCATACGCTTCATAGATAAGGAATACATTCAGTAATTATTACTTCGCAATTTCTCTGATAGCTTCTGCAGACTGTTTCAACGGTTCCATGCTGTGAATGAGACAACCACATCTGGTGATTTCAGGAATTTCAATATCATGTAGCAGAGCAGTGGCAAAACACGAGGCTCACTGGAAAAACAGCAATGGCAGTGATACATAGGTCCCATAGGCAAACTTCTCCCTTTCTGTATTTTCTTATCTGTTATCTACTAGCTCTGATATATGCCTTAAGGGCTTTGCTTCATAAACCTGAGAAGTTAAACACACATCCAGAATGTTTATAGCCCAAGCAAAACACAAGAGCATGACCCTCTATCCAGGACAGACATTAAAGTATGAAGATGCATTCCTTCTGAACAACACATCTAGTTACACACATGGAATAATAGATGTTAAAGAGGGTTATCAGTCTAATTCTCAATAACTTCACATTACACACTATGTAGTCAATTCCAAATACCTATGGAAAAAGAATGTCAGCTGTGGAGCTCTTGGCTACTTCTTTAATTAGCATATAACCACAACTGACTCCTTGACATTAAGGTTCTCAAGTTTGGTCTCTTGCGAGCTTAAGATACTCATTGCTGATTTTCTGAGTGTCAACCTTTCTGATCGAAAGATTAAAATTGTCGTTCTGTAAGAATTTATGCATATACTTAAGTAAGGTTATAGCTTCTGGCTCATTGTTAAGACTTTGCAAAGTATTTACAAGTTCGAAGAGCAAACATTTTTGTTTGCATTATATCAGCCAGTTTCTTTGCCAGCACTTTTTGGAGACGTTTCAAAAATCACACTTCACGTATACACTGGGACACAACTAAGTCTATTTTCTTCAAGTAATTTTGAAGATCTAGAAGAAAGAAAACATGGTTTACAAAAAGTATGACTCTCCTCATTTTCTTATACTTTTAGTACTTCACTAAAAAAAATCCCCAAGCTCGCTTCTTTTAGAACTACAGGCTGCACAGCTGACTATCCCTTTCCTGAGGAAGAAACAGGGAGGGGAGCACCCACATACACTTGCACTTACATCATCTATCCTGTTGTCAATTGTGTCCATAACAATCAATGCCGGAGAAGTTAAACTACTGAATCAGTTCAACCCAAATAAAAATCAAGTATGTCCAGGCCATTTACATGAAAAGATCTAGCACTCAGAAGAATTTAATGAACTCTGGGATGACTCAACTTCAACAGAAGCCAACAAACATAAGTTGAAGAAAGCTAGACGCTCTTATAAGATACACTGCAGGTTTTTGTGCACCTCTCTGTGTACGACAGCCTAGAGAGCAACCACTAGGTCTTGAATTATAGCACACAAAATACAATTAGTTGCTACAAATATTATCCAAGCATTAAACAGGCATGTGGAGATGAATGCGATGGCTGCATGCAGGTTGTATTTCAGGTAGAAAGGTCTCAAACGGCAATACTTAAATTTTGTTCCTACAGCCTCCAAAGAAAAACTATTTGGGGAAGGAGGGATGGGGAGGAAGAATAGGTAACTTAATATATGTGTGAAATAACACTTAAACCCACATGTACAAAAACTACAAAAAACACACCTGCAAAGAATATTTCACAGGCTGTTGTGGTTTAAGGCCCCCAAACTCACAGTCGCTCTCTCACTCCCCCCTCTTTCTTCCTCCAGTCCCTGGGGAACGGGGAGGAGAACTGAAAGAATGCAACTCCCATAGGTTGAGATAGGAACAGTTTAATAACTAAGGTATAACACAAATCAATACTGCTACCACTAATAATAACAATGACAAGGCAAATACAAGGAAAGAATACAACAGTTTAGCAGCATACCTAGCCCAACCAAGCAGTGCACACCCCCATCACCTGATACCAAGCCCTACCCAGCAGTGTCATCCCATCCCAACCCCCCGTGTCTCTGCTCTCTGCTCTACACCCTGGGCATGACGTGCTATGGTATGGAATACCTCTTTGGTCAGTTTGGGTCAGGTGCCCTGTCTCTGCTTCCTCCCGGCTTCCCCTCCTCCCTGGCAGAGCATGAGGCTCAGAAAGTCCTCTGCCATCCAAAACATTCTAAGCCGTAACTATAAACATTGGTGTTATCAGCACTGTTCCCAGGCCAAAAATCAAAAACACTAACTACTACAAAAAAGCAAAAATTACTGCTGCTGCTGAACCTATGACACAGGCCCAAGAGTACTAATTCTAGTACTTAACATTCACAGCTTCAAAAGGTGTGCATGGGTTAAAATATGTGCTTCCTCTGTTTGATAATATATTACTATTTGCAAAATCTGCATAAGTACTGTCAGTCACACTTTGTACACTGTACATGTGACAGGCAAATGCTTACTACTTCACCTTAAAAAGCAAGAAATTGATATGCCCGTCTCCCACATGAAGAGATGTGATGTTACCAACACCGAGTTGGGGTGGAAAAACGCATTATCCTATTACAATTCAATTAGCAACTTCTTTCCTCTGTCAACTCCTAAGACTGCCTACAAGTGGGAAGTAAGGACTTTTCAAAGATTAAGAAAAATCTTTTCTAAGAAACATTCTAGTCAGGCTAACTTGCAAAGTACAAAGCATGAAAGTGATTTTGATACCTGAACACATGTCCACCAGTTGTGTTTCACCATATTTCAGTGTTGTGCTATTCCAGTAAACTGCTAGCAATCTGGATCCTTGTCTTTCATGAGTGAAGATCATCTAGGAAGTCTTCTGTTCTTATAAACAATTATTATACTTACTTTGGAATAAATGCAGTACTTCTATTTATGGGCAAATTCCTCCAGACCAGAACATCCTTACTTTCTGCTCTACCATGGATACACTCCCTGCTTCCGGATGGTATTCAAAATTTTGGTTAGATGCATAGCATTCCAGCCTATATCCAAGCCACTGTCTGAAAGTTTAACTCCCATAAGATATACTGTTCTAAATGTCAAAATACACAAAGTTGCTATTAGTGAATCTGGAGTAAATTTCCATACTTACAGAAGGATATCTGAAATTCATGCCATTCTGGCAACATATTACAATCAACAGGTAACAAACATCATGGATATTCACCATTACTTTATTTTTAGCTAAAGCACTTAAGATGTGAGAGAAAGCTGGAGATAATAAAAATTATCAGCTATTGGAAATTCAGTTTCAGACACTTTTTAAAAAAGAAAGTATTATTTATTTTACTTCTATGTGAGGTACTTCATAACAACCACAGATACTAATGAAGGGACTAAGAATTGCGGGCATATGAACAGCAAGACAGGAGGAAGTGTTTCAATAAACTACAAATACGTGTGAAAAGGCATATAATAATAAGAAAACTATACATTGCAGTAGATTACAATGCCTAAAATGTACCTGCTAAATTCCATTACGTCTGCTCATTTACTATTAGGAAAGAGAGGTCCCTTTGAGCTGCTTTCTCCCAGCCAAAGTACATTTTTGAGGAAAAACTACTACAAAATAAAATACTACTAGTTTAATGTTTTAATTTCTAATGGGCACACTTGTAATACTAATGTGCCTTTTTCACAGCTCAACGGGCATCTTCTACATGTAACAAAATCATTACCTAAACACACTTAGCAGTTCAAAACAAGATCTTTTTTCAGGTACACTGAATTTACTACTGGCTGTGAAAGATACTAGTCAGTGGTCTAAAAGAGGATCAAAACAAACACTCCAACTTACAGTTTACCAAACTGCTTCCCATATTCTGACCACCATTTGATGTTGATCTAACACTTGAAAAATTTATTTATCTTTTTCAACACTCCTCAAGTGACACACTCATCACAGCTGCTCATTATATGCTTTAGTAAGCCAGCACCACTTCCATCATGAGAAGTAGTCTTAAACATCTTCGCATGTCATTCCTGTTTTCCCTAAATCAGAAGTGAGGCTACTACCAGTCAACTCCTTACCACGACTATACCATCAATTTTAGTTTATATGATGTCACTGTCTCCTACCACATCAAACGCACCAGGTCTGTAAGTTTTCATGTTCTTCTGATAAGCATAGCACACAAAAACAAGCACATATATCACTATGCTGCCATCATGATTATGGGGACTGACTGCTCAAATCCATGTTAGTGCCCGATTAGACTAATTTATTCTAATATATTTTTATTATTTTTGTAAATAAGGTTGAACTAAGCTCCATTTTAAGTACTTTACTTGAAAAAGCTCACAATAACGTACAGGGTTTTAACATAGAGTAACAGCAAAAAAGCTTTACTTAAACTAAAACCAGGCGAGTGAACAGGGCTCATGAAAATTTCCAAAGTCAATTGCTAATATTAGTTTATTTTTATAGTCATCATTCAACCTTCCGCAGCAAAGACGACAACTTCCCACCATAGGAAACTATTTGCATGAAAGCTTCTTCCTCCCACTCCCAGAAATACACTTTACATAATCCGGTTACTCAGGTTGCTACTTTCTAATTGAGGATTCTCTTGACTACTGGAAAAAAGCCTCAAGAAGAGCTGTATTAAATAAAAAGTTATGAGTATTTGCTCTCTGTGGAAAACAAACAAACAAAAAGTCAACCCCTCACATTTACACAAAATATCTATTGTATTCAGAACACCAAGTATTCTTTTTCTTCTAATGAAATTTTGAAGAAAAAAATGAATTTAATGATAACTTCTACTTCTTTTTTCCTAAGTGTGCTAATTTCATGCTTAACTGCAAAGGATTTTTTTTCTTCATGCACTTTCAGAAGAAACATAATGACTCGAAGTACTAATAATCCTGATACTGGGTGCAGAAAAGATATATATGTAACTTGTTCTGTCACCCTGTTGTCTGAAGCAGTTGGAGTGCATTTGGGGGCCTATGAGATGAATGACTCCAATGCAAAGTTAAATGCACAGGAAAAGTCCATCCATGATTACAGTTATATTTAGTTAATTCAGGTCTTGACTTTCAAGTACAGATCTTGAAGTAAAAAATACTACTTGATCAAGTTCTGGAAGCTCAAGTATTAAAGAAACACCTGCAGAAAGGTTTTAGAAATTAATTCGTTACTGTTTATATCTTTAACCATTTGAGAATCTGAAAAGGAAGCTGAACCCATCTCCTTTGTGTTTCACAGTATTCTTAGTTTTGGACATATATGTTTTTCAGCATCAAATATAACTAGCAATTTCTCAAATTAATTTTTCAAGAATATGCCAAATAACTAAAAAAAAAAACCCTATACTAAAGTCAGAGATTTTTCCTCATTTTAAAATCAGAACTGTTGCTGAATTCCTGTGTTTACTGAAGTAAAAAGATTATAATCTCATGTTTCGATAACTCCATACATAAATTTGGGGGGGTGGTGTTAGAGGGGGTTTGATTCATTTTGAACTGTACTGTACTGTGGCAAATCTTCCTGAGTTTTGCGGAACAAAACCACCAAGCAGTCAGTACAGATGTTGTGGGGTTTAATTTATTATCAGTTAGTGTGTGCCCCCAATTCACTTCCACCAGCACATGAATGCTCACCCAGGAAATACAAAAAGGGTATTTTATGTTAATAAGTATATCTAGATTCTACATGCTCAAGGTGCTGTCACAGTTTCTGAACGCAAAAGTACGTCTGCCTTTGGATCCCCTTAAGGAACTGAACAGAGGACAAGGAATCAGCATTGCCAGTTTTGTTCCCAAAGGAGTTCAGGTGTACATACACATCATTTTATGTTTTGGCTGTTTGTTTTTTTTAAAATGTGAAATGTTATTGGAGAGTCCAATATACTTCAAAATTATGACAATACAGTAATTAACACCAAAAAGTTCATTCAAATGATACATGCCATACTTAGAAAAACAACCATTCAACAACATTCAGGTACATATACAAGACCAGAGTTTAAACCAATAAATGAAAAAGAAAATATTCAACTGAAACTGGCTTAAAAACAAAACCTAAGCAAACAAAATAACAAAAAAAAAAATTAAAAAAACACACAAACAAAAAAACAAAACAAAACAAAACACAACAACCAAAGCAAAACGAAAAAAAAAAATAAAACAGAACCAAAGAGCCATGCAAAGTTCTTAAGCAATAGGAAATTCAACTTTATGTTCATTATTCACAGGGTACAGCTCTAGTAACAGGATGTATTCTGGCATATTAATGTAGTATTCAAGCATAAACCTCTTGAACTGTTCCCAAAAGACTTCCAAAACTTCCAAGGAATGCCTTCCAGTTTGCCTTTCCTAGTAGCAGCAGCATATCAAGTTTACTACGGTTATATTTTGAAGCTGCCAGTCAGAATGGCAACACTGCACAGTGCTCCTTGAAATATGTCTGGAAACAGCACAGTGCTGCATTCTCATCTGAAATTTTGCAGTTTGTTGTGATCCAGGATCATAACATTCCACATTAGTCATGAAAGAGGTTTGAAGTATTTTTCAGAGATATTTCAACATGGCTCTTATTAGATATCCACAGTTATATTTCAAAGTGTCAAGATTGCACCATCAATGAGTCTGCCCTTAACTCAATTACATGTCCCAGTAGTCAGGCCTGTATTTAAAAATAATGCTTATTCAACTCTATAGATTTAGAAAGTGCTTCATAAATTCTGAAGCTGTAACTGAAAGCAAAAAAGGCTAAAAAACTACACCATTTCACTTTCATCTGTTAGAAAATAATACTTAGTTGTTTTATCCACAAGCCGCATTTGTACAACCAACGTAGACAAAGAACAAATATCACCTGCATCTGTGTCAATGCTGGCTTTTTTATAGTGAGCTATCTAAGTGCAAATAAGATTGAGCAAAAAACTTTGAATTCACCACAGAAAATAAATTCTAAAAGCAAAGCCATCAGATTGGATACGATCATAAAAAGCAAGTCTGTAAGATAATTGTTTTAAAAAGTGTGTACGTGGAAAGGACAAAGAGCAATGTTGTGTCACAGAGCCACAGAAAAAGAAAATCACATGCAATGCACAAGTACGGAGAGAAAAACAAAGTGAAGATGCACAGAAATGAAGATGTGGGGTACTGTAAGAATAGCTTCAGGGTTTAAAACACAACGTTTATTTCGGTCTCAGCACTCTTTCAGTAAACACGCATGCAACAAATACTAAAATCACATCCCTGTTACCATCCAAATGATCCTATACATGCTCCAGAAATAGTGTTTATCCTCGTCCTAGAGGCTCAATGTAAAATTCATTCTAAGTAACAGCTGCAGGGTAGCAAGCAAAATCATGCAGGAAAGTCAGACGTACTGCTGTCACCCTTGTTTGAGTGGGGACACAGCGAAAGGGGAAGCTGAACTGAACAAACCAACTCCACTCCAGGAAGACAGGCACACACATCGAGTAGATCCTACCGCCTATTAAACCTATAATCATAAACTGGACCAACCGCCTCCCTCCGGGCTGGCCTCGGCCATATGCCCATCTCTCCCTTGTTTTTACGGTGGCCCTTCCTCTTTCGGGACCAGGCAGCTTGCCCCGGAGCTCGCCGCAGGCTCCCATTGCCCTGGGGCGGCCGGGCCCGGGAGGCAGGTGGGCAGAGCGGGCCAGCCCTGTCCCGGGGAACTCCCCACACCACTACATCCCCACCGAGCGCCCGACGGCAACGCGGCCACAGCCACCGCGTCCTCCGCCACCGCGCCAGGGGCAGCCCCAGCTCCACACCCTAAATGCGGCGGGAAGAGGCGACAGGCAAGGGGTATTTCGGCCCGTCCCGCCTTCTGCTCCTCAGCCCCGCTGCAGAGAGAAAGGAGAGGGAGGAAGGCCACCGACACCCCGTAACTCACCAGCTGCTCGACGGCGGCGGCGCCTCTTCCCCCATGGCTGTTGACGTGCCCCTTCAGCGCAGACACAAAGTGCGATTGGGCGCTGTTCTTTTTTTTCTCCCTATACACTCCTCCTGCCTTACTTGCCGGCTCCCGTGCTCACTTCCCCTATGCTGTCGTGAAGTGAGGGCGCTGGCCGTAAAGTACGGAAGTCTGGCATGGGAGGGGAGCGGTGCTTGCCTGAGGACGAGAGGCGGGAGCCGGGATGTGGCGGGTGGGGTTTGGTGTAGCGCTGGACCCGTGGGACGGGAGGGCAGGCGGTTTGTAGGGGTTACTGTGGCTACGGTACGGTTACGGGGCTTCTCCCTCAGGCGGCAGCAGCTGCCCCCTCCGTGGTCCCGGGGCAGCCCTGCGGGGTGGGCTGGTGCTCTACGGTGGAGGGAAGTGCTGAGGGGCACCGCGCTCCCCGTGTCCGGTGGTGGAGGGCGGCCCTGCCGCCAGTTCCTGTCAGCAACAGCTGCCTTCATCAAGAACACGTTTGGAAATCATTTTTTTTTTCTGTGAAAACTCTGAGTATATTCGGTTTTCGTAAAGACGAACTGCTTTGCTATGCGTAGGTTTGGTTATTGAATTACTCCCCCCTACAGTCAGTATTGGGCCAGAGAAATTCACAGGTTTTGCACAGACCCCTGCTTCCAAGGGCTAAAAATCATGTGGTAGCATTCATTAGCCACACTGAGCAGCACAACACTGAAACCCTCGGTCACGCACGTTCCTCAGCCGTGTACACCCTGAAAGGAAAAAAAAACCCGTGTTCTATGGAAATTCGGGAAAACGATTCAAGTAATTTATACGTGGAATAACAGTGCCACCTCACGGTAAATGACAGCGCAATAACAGTGCCACTTCAACACTTAGGCCTGAGGATAGCTCAGTCCCTAAGAGCCCGGACTTCGAGTGGAACTGCTCCTGTGGAAAAAGACACACTCCCGCTTAACGTGAAGGACCCTGTTCCCGAGGAGTCAAGAGTATGCATTCAAAGGTAACATATAATAAAAACTAAATTATGTTTATTTGCATTTCAGAAAAGATTATGAATAGTCTTTATCAAGACATGATTTTACAATACAAAACCATGTCGTGGGTTTAGCAGCAGCAGGTTTGGTTTTTGTTTTTTTTTTTTTCCATAGTAGCTGGTGCAGTGCTGCGTTTCTGACTTTCGTCCTGGAAACACCGCTGATAACAACAGTGTTTATAGTTACAGTTTAGAATGTTTTGGTTTGACCAAGGACTGAGTCTCATGCTCTGCCAGGGAGGAGGGGAAGCCGGGAGGAAGCAGAAACAGGACACCTGACCCAAACTGACCGAAGAGGTAGTCCATATCACAGCACGTCATGTCCAGGGTGTAAAACTGGGGGCAGGAACCCAGAAGAGGGCAGTTCACAGTTCAGCTATTGAGTGGTGAGCAGCTGTGTCCTCTTCCCTTTTATTTCCCTGGTCCTTGTTGTTATTGGTGGTAGCAGCAGTGGTTTGTGTTATACCTTAGTTACTGAACTGTTCTTATCTCAACCTGTGGGAATTACGTTCTTTCTGAAGTGGGGGTGAAGAAGGTGGGAGGAGTGAGTGGGTGGGCAGACTGATTTATGCCTTAAACCATGACAAATCAGATTAATGAAATTGAAAAAAAAAATATTGTGAAGGAGAAGGTAATAGAAGGTAATAATTTTAATTCCTTTCTTCTTTTTCCCACTTCACGAATATTTTTCAGTTTAAAAAATTAACCAAGCAACAAAAAAAGCCAGCATTTTAAGCAGCTATTTTTGTTACTTAGGAAAAAAGTTCATAAAATGTTCACGAGGGATCATTTTCCTCCTGGGAGTATTGATGGCAAGGCAGCAGTCCTAATTTTGCATGGGAGCTGATTCACGGTTTTGCCCAAATGTGAAACTCTTTGGACCAAGGCCTGTGTATTACATATCCTCTTTCTTCTGAGGAAGGGCTGACATTTTTCATATCTTTGGTAAATTTGTCCTTTATTTTTAATGAAAATACCACAGTATGGGAATATATGCCCTATTTAATGAATGAATCTTGAGCAACCTACTACCACCCTGAGTTGGAAAACACAGAATTCGATATATATACCACAGAGGCTGAATCTGTTGTCTCGACCATCAAAGCTCTCTTGCAAACTTACCAGTTAAATAATGAAAATATGCCAAACCCTAGGTGGAAACAATGCATTTAGAACTAGTGTAAGTTGTAGACCCTTGCCATGGCATCCTACAGAAAATCCAGTGTTTTATCCAACCTTTTATGAACCTAAGTACTCCGTATCATGATGGGATACACCTTACTCTGTGGAACTGTCACACCAGGTGGGTGTCAGGAATCAGGATACACAGCAATTCCAGTTCCCTGGGCTTGGGCCAGGGACACTTTAGAAAAAGGAATGCCATATAATGATGCTATAATTGAGCCACTTCCCAGGCGACTGGAAAACCCACTTGAAACTTAGTGGGTAGAAAACAGCCAAACCACAAGGTGGGGAAAAAATCCGTGGTGAGAGTACCCAGTCCCAAACCATGCATGTGCCACCCAGATCTTCCCAGAGGAGGTTCCTCACTGCCATGAAGGTGTGGAAATCTGTTAAATTGCTGCATATGTGAATCCCAGCCCTAATGGATCAGGAAGCATGGCCATCAGCCCCTGCATTGATCGCAAGAGCAGCAGTCGACAACTATAACCATCGTCATTGCTGGAGACCCAGGAATAACGCAAAAAGGTACTCCCCTGTCACCTCATAGATAATGAAACCACCGGTGAATTACACCACCAGAACAGGCACAATAAGAAAGGACAAAATGTCATACACAGTCTGTTAGTTCATATTGGATCAATTATTCTTTTAGTTATTGCTGTAATTATTTAATATGTGTTTGTTTGGTTTGTGATTGCCATTTTTGACAGTCACTTTCCTCTGATCTCCCAGTGCCATAGTCCTCAAACTTGGCCTGGGACACATTTTGATTTTTGTTGTGGTTTAAGCCCAGCTGGTAACTTGGAACTACACAGCCACTTACTCACTCTCCTTGCTTCTTCCTCCCCCTGCACCTGGAGGGGTGGGGAGGAGAATCGAAAGAATGTAACTCCTACAGGTTGAGATAAGTACAGTCCAATAACTGAGTTATAACACGAACCACTGCTGCTACCACCAATAATAGTAATGGCAAGGGAAGAGGATACAACTGCTCACCACCTGCCAACTGATACCCAGTCTGACCTGAGCAGCAATCTAACCTTTCTGTGTAACTCTCCCCAATTTATACAGGGGGCATGACATGCTATAGTATGGAATAATCCTTTGGCTAGTTTGGGTCAGGTGTCCTGTCTCTGCTTCCTCCTGGCCTCCTCTCCTCCCAGGCAGAGCATGAGACTCAGAAAGTCATTGGTCAGACTAAACAGTAATTAGCAACAACTAAAAACATCGGTGTTATCAGCATTGTTCCCAGGCTGAAAGTCGAAACCACAGCACTGCACCAGCTACTGAGAAGGAGAAAAATGTCTGCTATAGGTGAACCCAGGACAGTTTTGTAGAATTAACTTTAAGGATGTTTTTGTTAAAAGAAGGTATTGTTAATGGTATAGCTACAGTACGATGTATGATTACATGTATTTTTTTTCTACTGCTATATTTCCTTCTGATCATATGTACCTATAACCACTGTGGATGAAGACATCCAGAACTGAGCCCAGCAGTGTTTGAGCCATGGGTTGGGGTGAGAGTCAGCAAACTGAGCTTATCTCGGGCATCATTTGCATTTGACCATGGGAGGCCTTGCAAGAATTAGCACAAATGAAGCAAACATCAAGGATGTCTTGATACTGCATAGACAGGATTGGTGTAACCCCTTTTTTTGAAGCTGATAAGCCACCACGGGAGTGTGAAAAAATGCTTAAGTCGAGTTGACTCAAAGGATGGAGTCAAATCATAGATACCACAATATGAGGGACAATGATCGCCCTCATTTAACCTCAACTTTGGAACTGTGTATGTGTTCACTAAACTATGCCCATCATTATCATAGTAACACCTCTGTATACTTCGTATGTAAATGATGGATAGTACTCCAAAGAATATGAGCATAAAAGGACAAGGCTTAGGTCAAAGGGTGAGCTCCCACCACTGAGAATATCCTGAGTGAAAAGGGTCAGTGAAACATTGCTGGATCCACAGGTAGTGATACTTCTGTCCTTTTCTCCCTTTCTCTTTCTTAGATTTGGTTGGAAGGGACCTTCAAAGTCCAGCCCTCTTGCCATGAGCAGGGACATTTTCGACTAAATTAGGTTGCCCAGAACCACATCCAGCCTGGCATTGAATGTCTGCAGGGATAGCACACCTACCGCCTCTCTGGGCAACCTGTGCCAGTATTTTATTACCCTTGTAAATTTTTTTTCCTCACATCCAGCCTGAATCTTCCCCTCTTTTAGTTTAAAACCATTGTCATCATCCTATCACAAGAGGCCCTGCTAAAAATAGTTATAAATAGTTGTGTGCTTGCTGTATGTCTAGAGAGGTGTAAATGCCTTCCCATGGCTCAGAAAAGAGCTTCTGCTAGAATCTGGATTCTAAATGTAAAATGAATACCAGATTCTTGGTCTGAAATTCTGGGTTGTGCCAGCTTTTTCCAACTTGTCAGTGACTGACACTGTGCCCAGATTCACTGCATGTGAGCACTTCTTCTCCTCTCTTTTATTGTATATTGACTATGTGAGATGTGTAAATATGATTCGTGTCAATAAAAAGACTAATACAGAATTAAGTGATCTATTCCTCGTGTGACTGAAACTGTATGTGTTTTTATTTTTTTTTTTTTTTGCTGTTTTAAAGCGTTGATCTTTTTAAACCTTGCTGTATTTGGCCACGGGCTTCCTGGGGGCAGGTCCTATGGACCTTGGGGGAATGAACTGCAATGTTCCTTTTTGTTCTTTTATCTGTGAGACAAAATAGACAAGCTAAAGACCGATGATGAGATGCAACAGACATGCTAAAGATCGATGATGAGACACAACAGACAAGCTAAAGACTGGTGAGGAGCGATTAAGAAGGAGGAGAACCAGCAAGGCGAGAGAAGTGGGTGAAAAGTTTAACCCTAAAAGTCTGTGAGGTTACTGAGGAAGACTCTTTACTTCATCCCGAGACCACCAGGAGGCAGTGCGCATGCGGGCGGGACTTGTGAAACTCAATATAAACCAAGAGCACGTGTTAAGAGGCGTGCGTGTTGGTGGAGAGGAGACTGCCCGCGCACCCAGCGCTGTTTATATCTATTCAATAAAATTAAAGAACTGCCAAGTGAGTCATTTATCACAACTAGTGGCATAACACTTGCTTATCGAGTTAAAATAGTCATTTTTCAGTTATTGTATCCAACCACATGCCTTGTATTTTGCATTCATAAATGATAAAACCGGTTGGTTGGTGTCGTTTCACAACAGTATCGTGAGCTCGGTCGCAAGAGGAGGGAGCTCGTACTAACCGATTACTTTCGGGATGCCGCGGGACCGAGATCCCCATCAGCGGTCCCGCCTTCCGGGCGGGCGGGTGGTACCAGTGCGCAGGCGCAGTGTGTACGCGTCGTTCCGCCTCTCGCTCCCCGCGTGGCGGCCGTAGCGGCAGCGGCATGGGGGATACGCTGGATGAGCCGTGGTGGGACTCTACGGCGGTGGCAGGCAGTAGTCCAGGTATTCCTCCTGCAGATCGCTCCTCACGCTGGGCTAGGAGCAGGCTTCCTGAGGGAGAGCCCCCTTCTGTCTGGCCCTCCTCATTCCTTTTCGCTGTTTGGTTTTGTGGGGTTTATTTTTGCCCTTCTTCCTTCCCCCTTCCCGCTCCCTCCAGTCCTCCGCCTTTCCCTTCTCCGCTTTTAATTTACTTCTGGTTTTCCTCTCACCCGCTTTTTTCTTCCCGTGCCTGCTTGGTGCTGATGGCGGTTTTGTTGATAAACAAAGTCTCCGTATCCAGATGATGTCTAATCTCTGACCCTCAGACCTGCGGTATTTATAGGATGAAGCGGCAAACGAAAATAAAAGTACTTAAGTAACAGGAGCCCACTCAACAAAAATACATCTAAGCGAATTTTAAAAGACGGGGGATGCAGGATGCGAGGAGAAAACCGCTTGCTCTGAGTTCAGAGCTCAGTAGTCCCCTGCATTCATTTGATTTCTCAGTTTTCTTCCAGACCAAATTTCTTTGGTGAATAGGTGTTGTATACTGTGTGTTGATTGCTGTTGCCGATGTTAAGTTACTTACAGTTCTAAAAGGCCTTTGGAGGGAAGAAGTACCTGTGTTACTTGAAAAGCATCAGGCGAATGCTCGCTGGGGTGTCCTAACATCGCCTTTGCCATGTGTTACTGTCAAAGGGCAGGAAACAGCTTTTCTCCAGCCATTGCTCTTTGGAGCATGGTACTATGGCTGATTTGTCGCTTTTCCTGATGCTTATACTATCTGGCTCCTATACTTGGCTTTTTTTCAGAGTGTCTTAAAGCACTTCACAGCCTGTGGTTGCATGTTGAGATTGACGGTGGAAAACTATGTAATGGAATTTAGTGTGGTAGAGCAAGACAACTAAAATTAATTTTAAGGCTTTATAGTGCCTTATTTTATTGATTAATTGATTGATAATGTGGTTCGGAGTTTTTTTTTTTAATTCAATATAATGTCTAGAGTCCTAAATATCTTAAAAGCTTGCACATTCTGCCAGCCAGAGGTTTCAAGCTGGATGATCAATGGCAGCTTTCCTTTAGAAATGGGATACAAATTAGGACTTGGACGATAAACTTTTGACATGGTAGATAAACCAGCTGGCTTTGAGATGAGACTGTATTTAATCCAGTCCTGTATTAAAAGTGCTATATACACTTTACTCCAAGAACATTCTTTGGATATGTTGCAAGTAATGACTACAGGTGAGTGTTGTGCAGACCATGTACTCTGATCCACATATCCTACCTTTGTAAACTTCTTGGCAGGTTCTTTATGTGGAGACTGTTACTGTATTAAGTTGACACAAGCTGTGAGTAAAGAAGAACATGTTACTTTTATTTTATGTAGGTATTTTTCACATACAATAGATGTAAAATCAAAGGTTAATTTGTACCACATCTTATGCATACTATAAAATGCTTTTAAATCAGTTGGCATAAAATAGGAAATCAGGTTTTACAATATACAATATAATCATCAATACACAAAAAATAATTGCCCATTAGTGAGCACTTTTGATAGACTTGATCAAGTTTATTCCTGTGAAACATCAAGTTTCATAAAAAGAACGAAGTTTACTGTCTACTGCTGACTTACTTTAAAAAAGCATCTCTGCCACAACTGTATGTACAAAGCAGAATTAAAAATGTACTTTCTAGGTACTGATCTCTTGCCGAGTCCTTTCAGACTAGCCCTAAGGAAGTCCTGGCCAATGCAATATTCGTCGTAATAACTCAGATTTTAGATTTTAGTAACTCATAGTTAGAAGAGGCTACTTTTAAGATGAAGTGCATGAAAGATGTTCAGACTCACTTGAAGGATATGACAACACAAATTAGATATTCTTATATATATATATAAAAGTAATTCTTAATTTGCTTTTGGCCAGTTATTATTTTAGAATACATATTAAAGATTAAATGTAGTTACTCTTGCTTTGAGACGTGAATGTTTACCCTGCTGCAGGGTTTATAGATGTAAAAAAACCCCAACCCAAAACCCAACCGAAAAAAACCCTGAAGGGATTAGCCTTCTATTTGCCTTGTCATCTGACACAAACTAAAGAATCTTGCTCAGTAACTTCATCAGCAAACCTTTAACTTTGAGGGGAGATCATGGAGAGAGTGATTAGGGATTATTGTCTACTTATCAGTGTTTAGTGTTACACATGTCCAAAGTCATTTAACTGCAGGGTTTTCTCCCCATCCCTTTTTCTGTTTCATATTACAACTGTGTCCAGTCTTGAATGTGATTTTTATATTGCTTTCAGAACTAAAAGGGAGAGGTTAAGAAATACTAAGGCGATTGTTTAGTGTTGGTGAAAGACACCAACTTTTTTCCTCTTCTCTCCATGAACAGAAAGAGCACTTCTCACAGTACTGTAATTGTCCGTATCTTGCCCATAGCCAGCATACCACATCTCCCAAGCAGTTTGAGGGAGAGGGATGCACTTCTATTTTTCAAAACTTCTTCCAGTTCCTCCTTTTTTGTTACCACTCCTTGTCTTTCATTCTCCATGCTTTCTATGTCTTCCTTAATCCCGTAAGAGTGTAGTATCCTCATTTGTCTGTTAGGTTCTTAAGTAAAAGTCTTTGTTGGCTATGGCCCTCATAAGTAATTATGTCATCTCAAGACAGGAGCCAAAGACAGAGAAACACTTCTATGACAGCAGTACAAATAGGTGAGAAGTATAATATGATACTGCGGTGGATGATTTGGCAGACTTGTAGAGTCCTTTGTGGGCTCTAAAGCAACGGATGCTATTGTGGGAATTAATTTCTTTTGCAGAGGTTTTCTTTTCTTTCTGTAGGCTGGCAATAAAGGGTGCCAGATAGCATCAATATGTGATTTGCAACTACTGGGTATCAAACTGTTCACGGTAACATGTTCAGTGAGAGTTTGTTGCTTTTGATTGAAGCTAAGATCTGTTGACAGATGTATGTATGATTTGTATCTTTTTGTCTCTTTTTTTGGCCCATCCATGAGTTACTGTCCCTTCTGATGAAACTTGTTCTTCTACTGAAGATCTCTCTGATAATCATGCCAAGTCAACAGGTGCTGTTAGAAATTTGTGTTTCTTCACATTTACATACCCTTATTCTGCAAGCTGCAGAACTTACAATGGCGTGCTTCAATGGATTTTATTTGGATCTGTGCATACATGACACAGAGCCTTGGAGGTTTATAGTTACTTGCAGAATTAGTGAATAAAACTCAAAGACTTTTCTTTTTAATATGGAAGAGTCATTCTTTTAATTTCTGCATTTTGACACAAGTGTTTCTGGTGTCAGGACGCAAGCTGAAATACTTTTTCAGCAGACTGTTCTTTTTAAGATTTTCCTTATTTCAGTACTCCTAGAGACTTTCTTGTGGTGTTGTTGAGGGAAGCCTAGTTTTCTGTTGTGGTTTGCAAGAATAGTCACGCAGCAGTGCTAACATGTCAGTAGTTAAGTTAAAATTTTAGCTGTGAAATTAAAGGGAAAAATCAGATAACTGAATGTATCAAAATCTCCCCTTGCTTCAGCAAAAGGATTGCAGTTCTGGCTGTGGCACTGTGATCACCCCAAACTTTTGCTTTATTTAGGAATTAGGATTTGACAGTTCTTAAATAAAGACCTATGTGAAAGGAGTTTTTCCACAAATTATCAGTTGAGCCATTTAGACTGTTGGAATGCACTCTGTTAGGGGAAGAAGAATGAGGGAGACATTAATACCAGGGAAATAATCTGATTTTTATGTTCCAAAGCAGTAACTTATGTTAGTTGGTATTACAGATTTCCTGAGGGGGGGGGGGTTGTTCCTTGCAGTAATTGTACCTTGTTAGTTTTAACTTTCTAAAGTGGAACAGCAAGAAATTTTCTTGTCAGAGCAACAACTGCTATTTTTCAAGAAATTGGAAACAGTGAACCTGGAGTCTCTTCTAATGTTCCTATTAATTTTGTGCAATGGCTGAAAGGAAACTGAGTAAATTTTAAGCCTTTTAAGAAGGTTATGCTGTAAGAAAAGCAAAAGTCAAATTCTGTCATGGATGAACTAGAACTACTGCGCTATTTGTACAAAGAATCTGGTTAAAAGAAACCTTCATGAAGACTTGTGCATGTGGTTGTTACCTATTTTGATTGCACTTCTGTGTAAGTTACATCTTAAGAGCGACACAAATTTTGATAATTTCCAAAGTACTGTTTAAGTGAACTCAAATATAAATACAGTAGTCCGAATAAAATGGTGAACTTTACACAACTACTACAGACAATATCCATGTCAATTCTTATATCTATTTTTCAAAGTTAATGTCTGCAGAAGTAGTAGTGGGTTAATCATATTAGTTAACTCATTGAGGAGATAACTTCATTTTCAAACCATGCTTTGAAAGTGATATTTGGCACAACCAGGAACTCTGCATTTCTTAAAGTTCTATGCATTATAAAAGAACAGATTTTCTGATACCTCTCTTTGTTCTGTCTTTACTACTGAACATAAGATACCTATACTAAAACAGTTCTTGACTGGACCAACTTTGAAAACAAAATGACGCCTCCTTCAACCCTTCTTGATTGACCATATGTTTTTAAACATTTGTAGAGGCAACATTAGCATTCCTGTTTGTGGAACGTGTCAAAACTGAATTTATAGTAGAAACTTATTTGTGCCTCACGTGCTCCTCTACTATGAGGATCACATTCTGGAATTACACCAGAACAGGAGCAGAGCTTGGCCCCTGCTGAACCTTTGGCTCCTGAGAATTTTTATGTCTCTTGTCCTGTGATTGGTGACCACTGATGTGCTGATCACGTGGATGGTTTCAAGCTTTTTCCAGATGGAAACTACTGCTGAGATTCGGATTGCTTAAATCCATTTTTATGTCACAGATCATAGAAAATTATTTACCTTCTCCCTCCGCTTTGAAGGCAGGTTTTGGACACAGTCCTTACAATGCATAGCTTTCCAGAGCTGCTGTCTTGGAGTGGTTTGCTGAGATGTCCAACAGGAATTTTGACAGGTACTTTGGTTGTGCTTGTAGGCTTTGGTTTGGGGATCCGAGTTGGAGCTGAATGGCGGAACGCATCTGTAATCTTGAAATAAACCAAGAAAATAAGTAGTGCATTAGTGAGGAGAGACAAATTGTGTATTTAGCTCATCAGTGTCTTTTCCACTTTGTAAAACTAAACAGATTGCTCTTAGAACTGTTTGTCTGAGCTTCCTTTCCTTGGTAATAAGAATATAGCTTAGTATTTAATTTATCTGTTTGATTGGTGAATATCAAAGAATCTGAATGCATTGAAATCCAGAGTGTGTAAAAGAGGGGTTTTCATAAGTATTTGCTGCTAGTTACTACCAAAGATGAGATGAGTAGATCCTTCCTGGGTCTGAATGTGTATAACTAGTTTTATGTTTTGATTTTCAGCATCAGGGCTTTGAAATTGAGTAGGGAAAAATGAGATGCTGTTTTCTTTGGCATGTGTTCCTTGAAGATTTTACCTTTAGGTGGCAGCAAAGTTTTTCTTTTGAGCTGCATCCCAGTATTTTAACTAAAACTAAAGTGGAACTTGTCATTAATTGCTAAATAAAACAAACAAACAAACAAAACCATACATTTTCATGTTAAATTTATCACTTATTTGTCAGTATGCAAGTAACTAGAAAGTGTTTTGCTTTAATTACCAAAAGCATCGTGTTAAGAAGGGGTTAATGTTGGAGGGGATAATTGTGTGCCTGCTGTACGGCTTTCCTTGAGTACTGAGTTGGAACAGTTTGCCTTCTGACTATGTGGTATGGCCTGGTAGATGAAGCACAGTGTTGAGAATAAAATTTTGGGTGGGCTATTCCGAGCAGTGCTACAGTTTGAGGTAAATTTAAGAGATAATACAAACTATGCCTCAGTTTTCTAACTATAAAAAGAGTTAGATTGTCCATCATTTGCTAAGCATATTGAGATAAATATTTCCATATTCATATAGCATATTGAAAAGCATATTGAGATAAAAGTATTTGAAGTCTTGCATGCTAAAGTGTGTTTATATCTCTAAGAAAGAGTTGTGGATTGTTTTGGTTTGTAGTTTCTGTTGTTTTTGAGAAGTGTTCCAGTTCAGAAATTCCGTAGGGTACAAAGACAGTGGAGGATTCTGTCCTGGTTGATTGAGTAGCAGTATTAGTACTTCAAGAAGGTATTTGTAGGTCCAGATTTTTACAGGTGTTGTGCATCTAACTGGTATTCAGGCTCTAAAGTCACTGGGAAGTTAGATGTGAAAATACTCCTGTGCTCTGGCCTGTAATTTCCTTCACCTTCTACTTCATTAAAAGCACCATTTACAATATGGCTTTCTGAGCCTTCAGATTTCATGTCAGGCAAAATTGTCTTTTTGTGAGTCAAAATGCTGATCTGTTTTGCACTTCTGAATGGCAGCATTGAATACATTTGAATTCGTATCCCTTAGCACTGAGAGTTGTGTTACGGCTGATGACTTTGTCAAAGTTTGGTCTGATTGCAGTGTTTATATTGCTCTCTTTTGTGTTACATTTGCTTATAGGTGCAGTAACTGAACTGGTGCAGCGGCTGGCATAGGCTCAGTCTTTAGAATAACAGTTGTATTATAGGGCTCTTTTCCTATGCAGATAAGCAATAACAGTGTTATGTTTATGTGCCAGGACAACTAATTTTGCACTTCAGTGACTGCACCAATACAACTGTATGGCTGTAACTTCAGTTGTCAGGGAGGGCTTTAACAAACTGTCCATCTAGTTCTCTTCCTCCCCATTTAACATTTAAAAATTGGTTTATTTTTCATGATTCCTGATAAAAATTCTAGAGAGGAAAAGCTGAATAACTTTAAGGAAAACACTCATTGACACTTTATTTTTTTTAATTTAATTACATGTGTGGCTAGGCAAAGGACTAAACCTTGGTTTTGAACTTGAAAAACTATGAATCTCAGGTATGAGTTGTAAACAGGACATTTTGGGTCAGTTGATTACACCAGTGCTTAAATTGCTGTAAGATATACCAGTAAAGAGGGAATGGCATTATGTGTGAATAGTCTGGAAAGCAGTTGGAAGTAACTGCATAGAAATTTCTGCATTGAGTTAGTTGTATATGTACTGAAAATTTCTGTGCTATTCTTTTAGTTCCTCCCCTACTACTTAATCTAAAGGCATGTAAGCAAATACACTGGCTATAGCATACACGTGTATTGGGATGTCCATTTTGGTTTTTTGGGTACACCTGAATGACTGAAAAAAGCCATATATATATATATATATATATAAAACAGGTATTTTCCAGTATGTTTTTTAACTTTTATCTATGTCTGGGAAATCTGTGTGCACACCACGAATGTCTTCAAATGTATGCATCCTTTCTGTTTTTTCCTTCAAGGTGAATGGTTTTCAGTCTCCTTTTTTTACCATTCGTTTTCTGAATTTACTGTCTCTGTGTTCATCATTGCTATTTAGTTATGGTTCCTCGAGTTCCCATCTGTAGGCCACTTTTCCAAGTGAAGAAGAAGAAATTAAACATGTTTATCCTTCAAAAAACAAGCTGAGCTGCCTTTCATATTCTGGAGAGCCTTTGTATGTTCCCACCAGTGTTCTCTAGCAGCGCTAGAAGCAAAATGTTGCCAAGGAGTTAACTGAATAGTCATGCAGTTTTCCTTTACTTAATATATCTGAACACAGTTAGGTAAATATTGGTGAATAATTACTACAGCAGCAAAGACAACCAATCCCAAAGACATTAAACTAGCCACATTTTTTAAATGAGAAGATTGTGGTATGGCTGTCTGGAAATACAGTTGATTAGCTTAAGGCGTTGGACTTGGAAAGATATCAATGTTTTTGTCAGTAGTGCTTACATTTGTGGAAATAAGCAATTAAAGCTCATTTTCAAGGCAAGTAGTGACCTATGAATCAAGAAAGGTGCAGTTTCATAAGGATCATTTAACTTCTCAAGTAGATGTCAATCACCTCTAATAAGAATTGGCAGGAGGAGGAATGAGAACTGGTTCCCAGTAACTGTGTTATTTTATAAAGAGTGTCAGCAGGTACTTCAGGGACACGGACAAACATTGCACAGGTGACAGATGTGGAATTTTCACACATGACTGTGAAAATGGTCCTTCTTACTTTGAGTAAATGAACTGTGAAAGCATGCTCTGAAATATCATGATGTATATATTCCATACATACTTCAGTTATTTTCCGCATGGGCACAGAGGTGGCTTATCTGTTAATCGTATGGGCTGCCAGGTATTTTACCCCAATACAAAGCTTGCTTTCTAGGGAGTGGCTAAGGAAAATGCATGTGTAGGAGGTGGTCAGGGGGAGAAAAATAAATTTATGTACTATTGAAGTAGTCCTTC
Organism: Forpus xanthops; assembly: GCA_032466535.1. Classification (NCBI taxonomy): domain Eukaryota; kingdom Metazoa; phylum Chordata; class Aves; order Psittaciformes; family Psittacidae; genus Forpus; species Forpus xanthops. The sequence continues at coordinate 14,247 of JASSUY010014794.1, read as the reverse complement.
CTTTGGTCCTAATTTCCTTTTTAAGAAAATCTCTTTAAATCTGATGTGTTTTGCTTTCTGTTTGTACTGTATTCATTTAAATACGGAGGAGTACTTCTCCTGTAAGTTCTCTTATTTACCTTGCTACAGTCAATGTAGAAATTGATCTAGGAGAGAGAACTTCAGGTAAGGTTCTTTTTCACTGTTTTAATTTTTACTTTAAGGCATATGAGTAATAGAGAGTGTAATTTTCAACTTTAGTGAAAATGGCCAGGGGATGGTGCTGAAGACCCTTTGCACAAAAGTCAAGTATCAGTATATGTCCAAGCCTGCCTCTTGCACGTTTAAGTTTGTACCTGGATGATGGTCTGCAGTCAGAATGTAAGCCAGGTCTGCAAGTGAGAATGGGTTAAGATTAAGGAATAAACCTGAATGTTCCCTTTGATTTCCAAACCAAACAGCTTTGGCTGAAATTTCAGGTTAAGCCTCCTCAACTGCACAGGGCATTCGGATATTTCCTTTTTTTTTCACTAGGTCTTGGCATCTGTCTTGTAGGAATCCACAGGGAAAATTCTCAGTTGCTCTGCACTTCCTTTCATGCAGCCAGCTTGTGGGCATGACTATGAAGTTGTGTAAGCAGGAATGATATAAATAATCCTTGTACGTTGTACGTTGGTAAGGTCTTAGGCAGCGTATTGTCTGTCATGGGGCACTATATTGTCACACAAATATAAGCAGCTCTGTAAAGGGAAAGTGCTTTGTGATCTGTATAGATGTAGTACTTGGTCTGTTAAGTGGGAAAGCAATTGAGATTTTTTTTAAGCTGGAGGAAACAGAACTGAGGAAAAACATGGTAATTTTCTTCTAATATGTGAAAGTCTGTTTCAGAGAAGGTAGTTTTCTAAGTAGTGGCAGGATAGGAAAGCAAGCACTGGATTACAGTTTCAGCCAAGTAAATTTAGTTTAAAAATTAGCAAGTTCTTAATGGCAAGGATATTTCAGTCCTCTTACAGATTCCTGGAGTAACTGTCAAATTGTCATTGCCGAAGTTTTTTAGAACAGGATGAACTGGGCATTTGTTTGGGAAAGCTTAAGTAAAGTTGTAGTAAGGGAATAGCCTAGAAAATGTCCTGAGGTCCCTTCTAAGGTACATTTTCTGTGATTTGTACTCTTCTGCTGATACTTGGCCTGTTACAAGACCGTTGATTTCAATAATATGACCTATTTGATAGAAAAATGTAAGATTAGAAGTAATTTCCATGTATGTAACGTGATTTGCGCTCAGGTACTCAAATGTGTCACTGTGGTCTTATTTCCTGAATGCCGGTCTACTTCCAGGTAGTGGAGAAAAGCAGCATGGTTGGGCAGAGTTGGAGGCAGAAGTTATATTCCTACTTACTAAAATTCTCTTATGTGCCTCCTTTTCTTGGGACATGTCTTCACTGGGAAATGTGATCATCTTTTTAAACAGAAGATAGTTTAAAAACTGATTTTTAATAGTAAGTGACAAGATGCGGGGAAAGGTAAGGTTATCCTGTAGGTCAGCTTCGCTAGAGCAAGGACAAGTGGGTGATCAACACGACCATGCAGTTGGCTGATTTCCTTGCTTCTAGGAACCAGAAGGACCTGGGGCACCATGTTGAGCAGCTAGAGTCCCCAAGTATGGGCTTTTTAAATACTAAACACACAGCAATATTAATTCTGTCCAGGAGAGGGTAGTGCTGGCACTTAAATGTTTCTTCTGGTGCTTAACTGTCAGTGTTTTTATATAATACATTACTTTACAAATCTGTGTGAGATCATTAATTCACTTGGTTGCTGCCATTTGTTGAGTGAGATTCTTGGCAGCAGGTATTATTCTGTACATATTGTGGACAGATAGGGATATATGGATTTGGGTATGCAGTTTTTAACAGTGTTTGGAACTGTGCTCGTACCTACACACAGCTTTTAACACAAAAATATCTTCAGTATCAATATTGTATTTTCAAAAGGTTTGCATATATTTTTCTCATATTAGTTGATATATATGTTGAAGAAGCTTACAGGAGTAACCAGGTTAGGCTCAAATCTGTTCTGCATGGAAAAGGAAAAAAAATCCTCTGCTTTTACCATCATGACTTTTCTTCTGTCTAGGAACAGGCTGTTTTCCTCTATGAAGGCCACATAAAAGGTGTGTTAATGAGAGTCTTTATACATATAAATTATATTTAAAAAAAACCTCTACCTTTTGTCCAGCCCAGGTTGGTGTATCTAAAAGGGGTAATGGCTTTGAGTTTGAAGCAATCAAGGTTCTAGTCACAATTGAAGCTGCCTTACTGTGATTCTGCACAAGTCAATTAACTTCTGTCCTAAAAGAGTGAGTTCTTCTTGCTACACCAGAAGGACATTAATGGGACAGATAAATGCTTGTTGTATATTTGGAGTGCTTTGTGGTGTGTTTGCATGCTAGGTTATAAATCTTCAGGCACTAGTAGTAGCATCTGAGATGATGGGACCAGGGCATTAGCAGTGAATCCAGCATAAAGTGCTCATCCTTTTTACTTGTCCTGTCAGTTATATAGCTCTTTTGTAAAGCTTTACCGTGAAATAGAGCCTGTTTTTTGTGTTTGTTGGGGTTTTTTTTTTTCCTTTCTTTCATAAAGATTTGTGGGGTGCGGTGGTTTGTGTTTGGTGTTTTGCTGTGGGCTTTTGTGTTTTGTTGTTTTTTTCCAGCATAACTGAAATGGCAGCGTTTTGGACTGTGAGATGTGGTATGGGTAAGAAAGGGGAGGGACCTCCTGTTGTCCATTCCCATATGGAGGTGCTGTGATGTCAGGCCACTGAACAGGTCTTTCCTCTTTTCTTAAAAACCTGTATCCCAATAGCACCTTGCTCGGTGGATAGAGGACGGTCATGTTTAGTTGGTAGCTCTGATATTTGAGTCTTTCTGGGTGCCCACAGTATGGTGGCTCACTGTGTGACATGATAGCAGAGAGAATTCAGCCGGCATCTTGGGGCCACTGGCTGGAAGTTCATGGAAACGCTTCATGCTTCTTAAATTTTCAAGGTTGGTCTTTTTTCTAAGCAATTCCCACTTACAGTACTTGGTGTTAATTTTAAAATGCCTTTGTACACCCACTTGTGCTACACTTGAACTGTAACACCTTTTTCTGTAGTGTTTTTTGGTAACGTTCTGGTAGTCTTTGCTTAAGGCTGGAGATTAGGCAGTTGTCAGTTTTTGTTTAGCCTATCTCAAGATCTGTTTCCTAGGGACAAAGACATCCTGTAGATGCTTACTCCATTTCCATCACTGAACCTTGAAGCATCCATTCAATTTTAAGCAAAAAGCAGTGTTGTACAACTCTGTTTCTGATTATGTTTTTTTCCCCAGTATGGGAAACACAACTCCTTAAGCCTCACCTGAGATATTTACATACAGATCTTTTTTCTTATTACAGCTTTTCATTTTGTCCCCAGGCACCCTTTTATCTGCTATGCTTCGGATCACGAAGACTAGCTGGCTGCTTCTGTCATTCTGTCAGTTCCATTTCTTAATTAGCTACCTGAGGGAGGTTTTTAAGTAACTTGAAATACTACCTCTAAGTTGATGAATGGACTCTTTGCTCTCAGAATATCACTATTGCCTTTTTTTTTTTAATTCCTTTTCCTACCCTCTCCTCATCCATCCTCCCTATAAAGAAAAAGTTACAAGTATTTCTTCTGAAATATTTAATTGCAGTTAAAGATGCTGAGCACCGAAGTGTTTGAGCTGCCCTTAATCACTCACAGAAAAAACAGACTGAAAAGGCAAAGGGGAGTTGATAACTGCTGCCATTTTTTTATCAGTTAATTCTCCCTTTCTAAAAGGCAGATTTTAGACCAGAGGACATGGTTGCTAAGAATTCTGGAAAAGAGAAGGGTTGATATAATCTGCTGAAAGCTGCTTTTATACTCTCTTTCACAGTTTAATCCCTGTAATATATGCTGTTTGCTTTGCGACCGTATTTCCCTTTAACATTTAATTGGTTCATTACATATTTGTGAGATTTTTTTGGCTTTTGGGCAAATGCTGAAAACAAGTGTCTCAGCCTCCAGATTAATAGCAATACTTACCATTTGTGGAATGCTTGAGATTCCTAAAAACCCTGCCTTATTTGGTTGAATTATTATATGATTATGCTTGGTGGGTTTTTTTGTTGTTGTTGTTGTTGTTTTTCCCAGAGTGTTTAACTCAATTTGCACACAATTCATTTAATTTTCTCTTGCTCTACTGTTTGTTCTTTGTCTGCCAAGGAAGTAGGTGAATATTTCCAGTCAGCAAAATGGAAATAATCTGAAATATGAAGCAATGGTATGAACACTTGAGGTTAATTTGTCAATTGGTAATTGTACATCGGTAAATTGGTATCTTAAAATACTCTTCCTATTTGTTATTATAAAATTACAGCTAACTTTTCTGTTCTAGCAGTTAAGTTTCTGCTCTCAGCAAATAGATACAGGGGGTTTTCTCTGCTTTGTGCTTTGAAATAGATCTCGGAATTAAGATAGAGTGGACCTGTTTTATTCTGCAAACATTATTTTCAGGCAAAATAATTATTTGATTTTTAATCTGTTGAAATGAATGACAAAAATTGCACTGTGAAGATCTACGCACAGATTGTTTCCTCAGCAGGGGAATGTAACCATCCCTAAAAGTTTTTTAGGAAATAGCAACTTCATTTACAAGCACCAGTGATGCTTCTTACTTAGGAGTTAATGGTAATGAGTGGCTGTTTCTTTTGTCTTTTGTTAATTGAACAGTTACTGGTAAACCATCATGAGTGTTAGAATTAAGACAGCAACTGAAGTACTGTCCTGTTTAATTATTAAACGCCTTAGTAGTGTGATCTCTCACCTGGGTTTTGTATTCAAAACTTGGCTTTAAACTCTGAATGTCCTTATTCATATAGCTTGGTAGTTGTTCAAAGGACTAAGTGTCCTCATTTGTGCTTTTCTTTTATAAGATGTTGTAATAGATGGCCAGGTGGTTAATGATCAACACATTTCTGTGTAGTTTGGACCACTGGTACAAAGTGAATTTCTTTTTTTCACTGTAGGATTTTTAAGTCCAACTGAAGAAAGTATTAGTGCTCCTGAAGGACAATTCTTAATCTCTTAATGTCTGGAGGAACTGGAGTCTGTTAGTACATTGGCAGTTACACACTTCACCACAGTTATTCAGTGCCATGCTTGTAGTGTATCCCTGCAGAGACCTTGGGTATGGATCAACAGGATATGCAGTCTACCACATTCTAGGAGTGCAGAGAACATATTTTGAACGGACTACTTTTTATTTTGAATGAGTTCTGCTGTTAAGAATGTGTAATTTAAATGTACTTAAGCATTTTGTTTGTATAATTAACAAACTTTAAAAGTGATTATAAGCTTGGCTTGCATGAGTGCTGGCAGCTGCCTTGATCAGTGACTTTTGCTGAAGTTGGCGGGAGCCAAACTTGGCATTGCAGGATAACACTATGTACTTCTTCTTACCCAGACCTTAGTCAGATCTCACTTTTGCAGTCATTTCATTGGCAACAAAGCAGGCCAAAACGGATGGGAAAGATCTCTTATGAAGCCTGGTACCTTCAAGAGATGCTGTATCAGGTTATGCATGATGTTAAACTAGGCTTATGCAGGTTCACATTTTTTGGGTTTTTTTTTGGGTTTTTTTTTTTTAAATTGCTTCTGCTTAACTGCAATACATTTGTTACGTCCATTTCTACAACAAATTTCTACAAATTTCCGCCCCCCATTGTTAATTTGAAGTGTGTATGAGTAGTGGGCTTTGCTTTCCAAAAGAAACTATTCCTTCTAAAATCAGTTATTACACAGTTGTGATAATTTAGATTCCTGTCCATCAGAAGGACTTACAATGTCCCCTTGTTATGTGAATGCATGTGCCAAAGTCCTATGTTGAATCGGTTGCTAAGTTATACTGCAGTGTTTTTTTTTTCTCTAGATAATGTAAACAGCATGATGGTAATGATTTAGTGAGTAGGGACTTTCTGCTTACTTGCAAACTTCCTTGTTGATAAGGAGGTTGAACTGTTATAAAAGGTATCACTCCCTCCTCTCCTCCCGGAATAAGTTACATAGGCATTTAACTTTTTAAAATAAGAAACAGCCTTTCCAATTTACATTTGTGGTTTACAGCTTTTGAGAAAGACATTTTAAGTGCAGTCTTGTGGGTTGTTTCACATTGGGGTGAAGTTGTTCCACTATTAGAAGTCTTTTCTGTGAGGCCAGAATTGACTGCTTAGTGCATGTGTAAAGGGTGGAATTGCTTACATTTCTGTCCTTTGGTACTAATACTCCATCATTAAAATATCTTAACCTGTTTTGTCCATTCTTAATGGTACTCCTATTCACCCTAGTCCTAGAAGCTTATATGTTTGGAGAATTGGTTTAGTACTTCTTCTTAGCACTTCTGTCAAGCTTTCTCTGCCTGTTACTTGAAAAACATGAAGATATGCCATAGTTTGCTAATCTTTCTTCTTCAGGGTACCTGTGTGATTGTATTGTATGTTAAACTGATGGCTGGGAGCTTGGATAAAATTTGAGGATTATGTGTGAATACATTCTTCTGAGTAATCATTTAGCAATGTAAGTGTTGCTGTTTATTGTTTTACAGCATATCTAGAGGATGGCAGTTTTTCTGTTGTATTGAAAAAAGGTCCGCCTTGTTTGGGAAGAGTAATTTTGTGATACAAGCTTCTGAACTTGGTTCACTTACAAGAAAGGTTTGCAAGAAAGTTTAAAAAGAGTTTTAGCTGAACAGTGTAAAAAAATATGGGGAGAAGAAGTGGTGGTTGTGCTCTGGAACATATCATATATGCATCTTAAATTTGTAACAAGATACAGTACTTAATATTTTGAGTGTGTGGTGTACTGATAATTATCTGAAACGAGAAGGCTAGAAGGAGTTGGGAAATAACAGGGAGGATAATGAATCAAGTCATATCTAAAGTTAGCAGGCAAAATTATGGCTTAATTAAAATGCTACCATACATGCAAAAAAAAATACAAACCACACATAATGAACAAAAAATATTCTGCAAGCAATGATAAAAATAACCAATTATTTACTGGTTTTGTAATGTTAAAATACTTTACCAAGGTAAGTTGCAGTTAAAAGTGGTGTGAGTTATTTTGAAAATGAAAATACATAAAGATGCATTTATACAAGTGCGAGACTAAATATTTTACATAACTGTATTTCAATGAGAAAATACACAGTAAGTGCACACTTGGTAACACTAAGCAGGCAAAACTCTACGTTAGTTCCATATACTGTTGCATAGTTCATGCACGGATCTCTCCCAAAGTAAAGAGGCTGCTCCAAATAATTCTTGCTGGGATGAAAAACAGGATGAGTTGCTGGTAAGGGTGTCAGCATGGATGGGGGTCAGTTATAGACATTACTTACTGTAATTTGTGATTGCCGTGGGAGAGGAGTGGCAGTTGGTGTGATAGTAATACTGCTGGTGATTTTATTGGTGGACTTGCTGGGTAGGCCATTAGCTAGTGCTGGAATTCTGTTGTCTTGCACTAGGTTACAAGGGCTGATAGGCTTGGAATTGGTGAGAGCTTGAACATAAGGACTTCCTAAATGGATGTGGATTTTATTATCCTCAGTAGTTATTACACTTGATCCTGTACTGTTAGATCTCTGAAACTGCCATGACGACTGCCTGTCTGGGGATACTCTAAAAATGGTGTGCTTGGCTCCCATTTCCAAAGGCTCCGAGGAGAGTATTTGTTCCTGAGAACTTGAACCTGGTGAAGCCATAGGAGACATTGTTCTTTCAGGAGTTAAAGAGCCACATGATTCAGGAGTTTGGGATCTTGCAAAAGTAGCCATAGTAATAGGAGAAATTACTTGCTCTGAGGTCATGTAATCTTCGGCTGCTTTTGATTTTACAGGTGTTAAGGATGCGTTTTGAATAATGGTTATTCTTTGCTTTGGAGCGCCACAGTTGGGTATAACTGCTGTGCTTGTGTAGGAGTGAGGACTTTCAGTAGTAGGACTAGTTATTTCAAGTGTTGCTGTATTCTGTCCATGGTCTGGAGTTACCTTTATATGAAGAGGTTGGCCTGGTGTATGGCTTAGCACTAGGTCTCCAGACTGTGCACAGTTTCCATTTTGTTTTGTATGAATCTTTCCGTTTTGAGGATGGCTCTCTTTGGGCTTCATCCAAGGTATCCATAATTTTTTGTTCACAGCATTTGCAATGGATGAGTTGCTTTTGAAAGACACTGTTTGTTCTTCCTCATTGTTGTCTTTGTCTTCATTATTGTTGTCTTCATGCAGCTGCCCATTTATGACTGTTCTCTCTAAAGGCACGAGGGTTTTGTAATCAGGTGGTTCATTGTCTGCTGGATCTGTCTGGACTTCCTTAGAAAAAAGTTGCAAGTCTGAAATCCTCCTTCCATTGAGACCGGATCTGAAGCTGTTGCTGAAGCGTCTGTAGCTCTCCAATTCTTTCGTGAGGCTTTCCATTTCTCTTGCTAACTCCCTGTTCTTATTTTCCTGCTGAAGGAGTTTCTTCTGTAAGACTGTATGATCACCTCGGAGGTGACAGATTAGGTCTTCTGTTGCCATGTATTCATGAATTTTTTCTTTCAGTGCATCTACTTCTCTGGAAAGATGACTTGATTTAGCTTCCTCCTCTTTGAGCTTCTTAAAAAGGCGCTGCTCTTGATTGGACTCTGCCTTTTCTGTTAATTTATATCTAGCCATTTCTGTCTTCACAGCCTCCAGCTCTTCTGACAGGAGCTTGGCTCTGTCCCGTTCATTGACGTATCTTCGTTCAAGAGATTCAAATTCGTCTTCAGTTTTCATAAGATCATCTTCTATGGCCTTCATTTCTTGCAGCTTCTGCTTAAGCCTCTCAACTTCTTGAGAAAGCTCTTTGATTTTGTTGTTTTCCTGCTGCAAGGAGGTGCTGGATTTGTTACTCTCCTTATGTTTATTTTTAAGTTCTGTTTCAATACCTTCCAATGACTGAAGTCTTTTTCTTAGAATATTCACTTTGGAAACAAGATCACTTCCTTTCTCCTCTTCAGCTTTCAGTTTGTTTTTCAGTTCATCTCTTTCTTTTATAACACTGGACACTTTTTCCTCTGCATCTAATTTTGATTTCAGTGCTTTTTTACTTTCCTCTATTAGTTTTTCTGTAACTGACATCACTTTATTTTGTTCCACCTGAAGCTGAGAAGTTGCGACTTGCAGCTTTTCTTCTGTTTGCTTTATTTTGTCACTCATAGTTTTTCTTTCATCCACAAGCATCACTGTTAGACTCTTCAGCTTTGTTAAATCTTCTTTAAGTGTAAACTCAGTTTTTTCTAACTTACTTTCAATTGCTTCAAGCTCACCAACTCTGGCTTTTAAGCCATCCAGCTCATGGGACAACTGCTTTGTTAACATCTTTTCTCTCTCTAGGTTGCATTTCAGGGAGTAACATTCCTGCTTATTTTTGTTGAAAGCATCTTCTAATTTATCCAGCTCCATAATTCTTTTGTTAAGTTTGTCAACTTCCTCTTTAAGGTTCTTGCTCTGTGACGCTTCTTTTTCTAACTTTCTATTAAGTTCTCTGCACTGATCTTCCATTTTTATGAGCTCTTCATCTTTTCCTTCCATCTCCAGCAGTCGTTTCCGTAGTTCTTCTACTTCAGTCATAAGTGTGGAATTCCCACACTCCCCCTTATTTATCTTATCTCTTAGGTCTTGCAGTTCTTCTTCTGCTTTTCGTAAAGATTTATTGGTCTCTTCCAGCTCATCAATTTGTCGGCTGAGAGCAGTTAGTTTTAACCGCAGCTGACGATTCTGACTGTCTTCATTGGTTAGTTTGGCCATCATTGCTTCTTGGGTTTGGGAAGTCTTACTGCTTTGGGCTTGAAGTTCAGCCTTCAGCCTACTGGCTCTTTGTTCTTCTTCTTGAACTTTTGCTTCAGCAAATGCCAGCTTCTTATGTGTTTCTTCTGCAGACGTGGTTAATTCTTGAATTTTTTGACTTTGCTGATTCAACTGCTCAGTGAGTCTTTGCTGTTCATCCACCACCGTTAAAGTAAAGGATTTCAGTTTAGTCAGTTCTTCTTTCAGTTTAGCTATTTTCTTCTTGTCTTCCTTCTCTCTTTTTGCCTGATATGCTGTTTCTTGTTCAAGAAGCTTTTTCAATCTGTGGGAGGAAATAATATTGTATTTTGTAGCCATTTTAATAGGCATTTAAAACCACACTTGAAATACTATGACATCTCTTCCAGATGTGCATGAACATCCACTTGAACTTTTAACTACAAGCAGACCTCTCATTGTAGCATCATGGGAAAGTGTTTGCAGGCCTTACTTTCTATTCAGAAGTTCTGTTGTAATTGACACTTCAATATAATCAGTTAGATTTAACAACTTCAATTATGCATCTGTGTTTACATTTTAAGCTTTTGACAGGTATTAATGCAACAAAATTTATTGGTAATCTGCACTGGAACAGTACAGATCTTGGCTGATGGCTGAGGCTAGGTATGTGCATGCAGGTGTTTTTTTGTAAGAAATGTGATTATCATAGTGGTTGAGAAATTAAATCAGTACAACCCTCAAGGGCAGGTGTAATTTACAGCATCATAAACCTCCTAATAACTTCAAGTTGCATATAAACCATCCTGATGTTTTATGATTAAACCTTATGGATATTAAAGTACGTGAAGGAAATGTAGCCACACCAGACAGTTAGTCAGGCTGCCTGGTACCCTTTTTTAAGCAGCACATCAGAGCAAAACTGCAGGTAAGTCAGTTTTCAGTAGAAATGCAGACCTTGTGGCCTTGTATCACACACACACACACAAATGCACTCAACAGATAAAGAGAAATTCAGGTTGTGCCTTTTGAACTTGAGAAAGACCAAATGTCTTGCTGATTGTTAGGCTTGGATTCAGTCTTGTATCCAAAACTTGCAGATGCACCTGGGTACAACCCTGCTTGTACGTAATGCTTGAAGTTTTTCATAATGGTTTTCCAAAATAATGCAAGTTTATATTAGTACTCAGTCGTACCCAAGATGCAACATACTTAATTTGTTAATACCTCAAATTATTAAGTTCTTTTATAGTCTTTTCTTTCACTGGGAGATGCTTGTGGAGTTGGTCTGAGGTATGATTAGGTTTGGCAAGTACATTTGCTTCCTTGCAATTAGATTATGCCTGCCTAAACATATATTCTAGTATTAAAGACACATCTGAAAAGCCTAGGTCGAAGTAATTTAGTATTAGTATTTTTGTGTTTCGCTGTTGCACATATGTATGGTACCTATCCAGTGGTATGTAGATCACACAAGGAAACTGTTGTATCTCAGGACTGTACATGCACAGAATTACTGCTTTAGTTCTCATTAGCTGAGGACCCCTTGCTTTTTCCTTTATTTATTTTTTTTTCCCCTCCTGAAATATGATGACTCTCAAGAAGTTGCTGCTTGGACATATAATTCCTATTCCACATTTGTCTCTGGTCACTGTTGTGATACCCTTGTCCAAGTGGTGTGTCTTTGCAGCTTCTCACTGACAAGTTCCTGTTACAGCCATCCTTTTAGTTCAGGAAGACCTTAGATAGCAGCCTCCTTTGTACAGCTCTTCATTAGCTGTTCACTGACTGGAGGCATGTATTTCTGGGCACTTAATAGACTGCCTCAGCAGCATGCCCGTTGGCAGCATCGTACTTTTCCTGCATGGAGAGAGGAAGTCCCTGCCATTATACATTAGATAACTGCCCATCAGAATTGTCTGATTTAATGATGGTGTTGTGTAGATGTCTACAACTACAAAATTTTTGTACATCATCTTTACCTTTCCCACTGGTTTTATTTTAGTGCATAAGTTGCACTATATTGAACGTAATAAAATGTATTATATGAAAAATTGTCAGAAAGGGAAGTAGCAGTAAACAGAGTTGATATCAGAGACTTAGAGCAGCCCCACATTCTTTGCAACAGTCCATTCATGTAGTGGGGAAAACAAATGTGAAATAATAGAAGTGGAGAGGGAGAAGTTTGCGAAATGAGCTTGAAGGAGCGCTGCTGATTGACAGAACAATAATTAGGGAGAAGACTGTACTGTCTTCAAAGGCTGCTTTTTACTGTGTTTTTGGCGCATAAACTTTTGTCTGCTTTTCAGGGCTACTTTCAGTTTTTACAGTAAAAATCTCTCTTCCCTCCCCACCCTTGTATCTAAATGCTTGAGTAGTGAAGTTCAGTTGATGATTTACCGTTGCCATAGATATAAAACCATAACAGAAACATAACTAACAATTTCATTTGGAATGAACTCAGATTTTTGTGTTTGCATGAAGTTAAGACATATTAATACTGTTAAAATAGATTGGGGCTTATTAGCATTTGATTTGTTTTAGCTTACTTCACTATAATTTAGTTTTGTAACACAAACTTAACTGAGGATTTTAATACCTAAATTAATCACTATTTTACCTGACACTTTTGTGTTAATTAGATAATGTCTTTCTGGCCAAATGAAACTGTAATGCTCTAGTGACTGGTGTCTCTTAAATTGCTTTAGAAAGAAAACTCCGAGACCAAATAGTAAATAACAGTTGTGAACTTCATCATAGGGTTGCTGTATATTTTTTATGATGCAAATAAGACAATTGTGCATAAATAATAAATTAAGTTGACAAATATTTGAGTGAATAATCCCAACGGCCTTTGCAGCGAGCATCAGTGTATGTACAATATTTTTTTTCTATCTTCTCTTCTATAATTTCATTTCTCCAGCTATCTCTAATGCTCAAGACTTGCTTCAGCAAAGCACTTGAGGTTCTAGCCCAACCTGTGTGCTTGATTGAGTAGTTTAACCCGATTTCTGATTAATTCTGTGTTGTAAGGGTTATTTAAATGCAAGTGAGTAAACTACTGGTATCTGACCTGTTTCACTGTATAAACTGAAAAGGATATTCAAGAGACTCTGTTTGGTCATGCCAAAAGACTTTAGGGTGTTTGAAAATGTTGCTTTCAGTCAAAAGATAAAATACAGTTTTAGGATTCAAACAGAAGTGCAAGCACGTATTTCTAGAGATCTGTTTCTTTAAAAACAAAATCTTATATATATATCTCCACTGAAGTCAAGTTATGGAGCATAGTGCAGAAGCTGTGAGTTAAAGGATTTTAATGTGCTTCTAAAATGAAAATAAGTGTTGTATTAAGCATTTTTTCCTTTTTTTTTTTTTAGTATATTGTGTAGTGAAATTTTTTGCACTTGTCTTGATAATTGTATGCTTATTCATGTATTCCTGTAAGAAAATGCCTTCAAGAATGCTGAATAGATAATGATTTCTTGGACAGAGTTGAGATTGATATTGTAAGAAGTCAACTGGGAGTCCATTAATATTTCCATAAGAAGTTTCCTTTGGCTCTTGAATTTCTGTTTCATGGTTCAGTAGATCATTCAAGTGCATCTGAACACACACACTTAGAAATGGAAAAGGACCTTAAAATGTTTGTGGGTTTTAGTGGTATGGGCCTTCATTCTTTTTCAATTCATAGCCTGGTTTTGGTGAGCTATTTTAGGGGAACGTGAGTTGTGCAGGTCAGGGCTTGATTACGTATATCATTTGAATTAAGGCAAATCACATGTTTAATTGGAAAAGTGCTGTCACTGTAGCATTTTGTGACATTATAAATACTTTTGTGACAGATAAAAATACTTTTTGTCAACTTCATCTAAAATGCTGTTCCTGAAGAAGACTATCTAGAGTATTTGAGAGGCCAATTTTACCAAAAATATGCAAAGGTCAAAAAGAGTTGGCTAAAAAAAAATAAAAAAAAAAAAAGAACAGGCACTCTCCTATCTAATAAGATATTTTTATTGTTTTCATTTTTGGTTGAATTTCACTATCATGTAATTTCATATTAGGCAAAGATAGGTATATCATTTAGTCAAAGCTTTCACAGGTTATTCCAAGCAGTTGACTTCATAGAACTGCAAGAATTCTTCCTGAATCCAGGCCAGCAAAACCAGGCATTGAGAATTGTTTTCATAGAATAGTTAGGGTTGAAAGCACCTTAAGATCATCTAATTCCAACCCTCTACCATGGGAAGGGACACCTCACACTAAACCATGTCACCCAAGGCTCTGTCCAACCCGGCCTTGAACACTGCCAGCGATGGGGCATTCACAGCTTCCCTGGGCAACCCATTCCAGTGCCTCACCACCCTTACAGTAAAGAATTTCTTCCTCACATCCAA
>JASSUY010014793.1:16497-27065 GCA_032466535.1 Forpus xanthops | reverse complement strand
TGCTGGTCACACTCCTTTTGATGCAGCCCAGGATATGGTTGGCTTTCTGGGCTGCAAGAGCACACTGCCGGCTCATGCTCATTTTCTCATTGACCAACACCCCCAAGTCCTTCTCCTCAGGGCTGCTCTGAATTTCATCTCTGCAGCTTTGGGGCGAGTGCTAGTGGCAGGGCCAAGATGCAGAAGTAGCTCTGCATCAGGTTTTTTGCCCTTGCAGCAGTTTGCAAATCTTTCATCTCGAGCCGACAGCGTGGCACAGACCTTGGTTGTGTGCTCCGATAACTGCAATGAGGGGAGCAGAGGGGTGTGGGCATAGAGGGATGTTATCTTTGTCAGAATGTATTGCTTTTCCATCAAACGTTTGTAGAACAAAAATCCTCCTTGCTGCCTGATCCTTCCCTAGGATATTTCTGAATATTACTCCCTTCAATACAAAGATGTGAATCTCAGGATATTTGTGAAGACTAAGGCTTGTGCTTGATCTTCAAGGTTAAATAGGGAACGAATGACTCTCTACAGTATAGCACCCTTATTCATGGTCCCTTTTATCTTTAAGCAGAGTCGTTCAGGGCGACAGTAATTCCTTCTGACTTGTTGAATTGCAAGATTCAGAACCAGGATACGTGTTATTGATACAGAGCAAGGCTGCCTTTTTTTCTCTCTTCCTACTCTTCTTGAACATTTTATTACCCATTTACAACAAAATCCCAATTCTGTAACACATTCCATTAATGCTGTAGTGCTGCTTATATTATTGACTGTGTGCTAAACCTTCAGCTTTCTGCAGCTGTTTTTCATTTTCATGGCAATTACATACCACTACCATAGATATTTAACTGGGGGCTCCGTTATTTCCTTTCCTATAATTCCTTTTCAATTTCCCAACCAAATGGCTGGCCTGAGAGTTTCAGACTTTCATAATATCCACTTCTTTGCTCATCCGTGTGATTTTTTTCACTGTATCAGCCTAGCTTAAGGGGGAGTGATGTGAAGGATGGCTCTTCTCCTAAATAGCCATTTTTTTTTTCTCAGATCTACTGGATTCTCCAGGGTTAGAAGCATCAGCAATTCTTTATCTGTCTCTCCTGCCCAATAGCCTGTCAAAATTCTCAAGAGGGTTTCTGAATGTGGCTACCAGATGAATAATGATGCTGAGGATGGGTTTTAGGTAGTTATTTAGAATCAAAGTACCGGTGTGCCAATATGTGGCCCTCTGAAAGTCTCCTGGGAGGACACTATCAACACAGTTGGGAAGTCTGAGGTTTGTGTCCAATTCTCAAGGTTAAAAGCAGTCCCAAAGTTTCCTGAAAGCTTCTTAAGGTATCTTCCTAAGTCTGCAACTGTATTAACTTTCCCACTGTCTGCATATTTCTTACTTATTTTGCTTCTAATTCAAGATTCTTGATAATTATATTGAAATGGAAAGAGATCTCTTCTGCTTCAAATCACACTCTCCGACTTATTCAAGTACCCTCAAGTGTCTCTGCCACCTTCTTTATTGAGCAGAAATGCTACAAGGACTGCCAAACTAAAAAGGCTCTGAGAAAATTACTGAATGTTATGCAAATAAAATGTCTGGTCACCACCAGAACTAGAACTGAGAGTTCAGCCATATGCAATCCAAATGGCAGTGTTGTGAACACTCGATCTTGTAAACGTGGGCCTGTAAAAATTATGTAGGCTGTTGCTGAATACAGTGCTGTATTCATTTAGTAATTCCTTTCTAGTTATTCTAGACACCCCTGTTTTGGGGGTAAAATGCATCAACAGAAGGAAGTTTGAGGTTTTGTTGATTGTTGTTTTGTTTGGGTTATTTTAATAAGTAATAATTTAATACTGCGATGACAGAAAACTCATGGTTTGAGATAAGGACAGTTTAACAGGTACAGCAGAATCTGCACATGCAAGCAAACAAAACAAGGAAATCATTCACCACTTCCCATGCTCAGGCAGGTGTTAAGTCATATCCAGGAGAACAGGGCTCCATCACACAGTTACTTGGGATGACAAACACCATTACTTCCTATGTCCCCTCACTTCTTTCTTCCCTCAGCTGTATATGCTGCACATGATGCCATAAGGTATGGAATATCCCTTGGATCAGTCAGGGTCAGCTGTCCTGACTGTGTCCCATCCCAGCTCCTTGTGCACACCCAGCCTTGTGCTGACAGGGTGGTGTAAGGAGCAGAAAAAGCCTTGAGTCTGTGTAAGCATTGCTCAGAAGTAACAAAAACATCCTTGAGCAGCACAAATCCAAAGCATAGTCCCATAGAGGACTCCTATGAAGAAAATTAACCCAGCCCAAATGAGCATAACGTATCATTCTTATTACTATATTTAATAGTCATAAGCATTTATTTCTTTGAGTTAAGGTTGTGATGGACAGCATTCAAGAGACATCCTACTTTATTCTATTCAAGAATCAGGATTATAAAATCAAGGTTTTTCCTAAATCCTGTATGTTTACATACTGTATACTTAACATCTTCCTCATAGTCTTGACTGGAGAATACATCCTTCACTTCTAAAGTGGTTTTATTTTTGGGGTATTTGCATTGTTCTGCTTTGTCTTGGGCTGCAGTTGTCATTCCTTGATGGTTGAATAGCTTTCTGCATGGGATAATTTGTCTATCTGTACAACATTTTTAGATCCTTTGGGAAAGAAAATGTATTATACAAATCTTGGATAATATATGTGGTTTTTTATACAAATGTTTGATACCTTTCATTATGTGACATCAACTATGAATGAATAGGCTTTTATCATATAGTTCTGTGACAGCTCCATTCTATATTGTAATAATATCATGGAAAAAAAGCTCAGTGGTATAATTTTATACAAGATCTATTCTCCTTCCCTTTTATGTAGGAATAAGTCTTTGGGGATTCTAAGGCATACTCTATCCAGTGATTGCTAATCAGAATTAAGGGTATTGAACAAAAAACAGGCTTTGAACAGAAAACAGAACGGCTGTTCTCTTTTCCTCCTCAGTGTTTTAAGATGTTTAGAATTATGGTAGCCAATGGAATTTACCATTTTTAAAACTAAACTGTGCAGTGTTAGATGATTTTTAAAATTTTAAGCATAAAGTAAGCGCATATAGTCATAATTCCATTTCACAGGAAAATAACATTCTCAATAGAAAATTGGGTTTTAATTGTTGCTAGCATGATATGGCTTGTTGGTTTAGTTGCAGAGTGAATTAGAACTGGATGGAAAATATTTCACAGGGCAATCATCCTGCAAGAATGGAATCTGATCAAAAGGGTGGGGGTTTATACAGATTTTAACAAAATTTTAGTAAAGGAGCATAGAATAGTTTGGACTAGTATTGAAATGTTTTCTTTAACTTTCTGGCTTAAATGAGAATTTTTCAATGTAGTAAAATTAGCATAGTGTTACTTCAATGTAATAGAAATAATGACACTAAATTAAATAACATAATAAGGAAAATATATTCTTTTGCTCCACTAGTAAGAAAATATTTCAGTGCTATTCAAACATTTCAGTTAGTTTTTTTTCCCTCAAATTTAATTTTACTGTAGGTTATGGCATTTTTTAATGATTCTATTCTAATTTTTAACTCCACTCATTCTCTTTTTTTTCATCCTACGTTTCCTCCTCCCCATCCCCCAAATTAGCAAATGAAATTTGGTCTTCCAAATCCATCTCTATTGATTTATATAATTTATAAGAACAACATTTTCAAAATAGCTCCATTAAATTAAGCATTTACGATGGGTAATTTTTAGTAATAAGGAAGAGCCTAATATATTAAGGGTGTTTTTAAGATTCCACTTACTTCCTAGTTGCATCCCAGATGGTTAAATGTCTGGGAATCTCACAAGTCTTCCAAGAGTAGCAAGTAGATCTTAGATTCCTGAATATAGCAATTTCATTTTGGTGAACTGTGGACTAGGTCATAAAATAGGTTTGAATATTAGTCTAAATTCTTTGTCAATTATTTACCATTGATAGGAGAACCTGAATGAGCATTTAATGCCACTGTACGTGCAAGCTGTATGAATTTCTTTGAAGAATAGTTGTGTAGCAATCACCAAGGAGAAAAAGAATTGGTTTTGCCACTTGTGTTTTTTTTAACTATAAGGTTGCACTAGTAACCTTTTTGCTTTTTCTAGACATCTGATTTATACCTATGTCAGTAAAAGATTTCTGAGTTCCTGGGCAAGTCAGCTGTTGATCAAATTTAACCTGATTTAATCTGTAAAAATCTGGCAGATTTGTCACTAACGATTACAATACATTTCTTGAATCATATATTTTACTACCAATATGTATCAAGAGAACTTTAAAGATCTGAACCTTAAATGTTATCTGCTATGCAGGTCAATCCTCAATATAAACTGTACTGTTTTCCCCCTCAATTTCAGGTGTGTCTTCTTAAGAATTAAAAAGTAAGCCAAAGGTTATTATACGTAAACTCAGCTATAACAGATCTTCATGGGTGAGGGGTTCCTAGAGTAACTTTTTCCAGCTTAGAGATATGATGCAATGATTATGAAAGGGGAAATACATGTTTCAAAATCTTAAGATCTAGTTTTGCCTCTTCCTTACCTAATACATAACTTTTAAAACTTTTTTTGTTGAGTAAAAAGTAGTTTTAGTGGTGAGCACAAGAGCCGCTGTTTTATATTAGTGAACTGCTTGATAAATATGAATCAGGATCTTTTGCTGTGAGCTACCATTAGGATTTAAAATCCACAAATAAATTTGTACAGAGTTACTTTGTAGAGAACTTCTGAAGTAGGGCACGCCTTTCCCTTTCAACTGCATATGGTAAGGTATTGTCAGAATATGCATATTACCTTGGGTTTCACTTCATACTTACGTTTTTGAAATTTGCTCTGTGCAACATTGGTAAGAAGAATTATCTTATAATCAAGCTGGTCAGAATTGCAGCAAATGAAAAGCTTTCCTCTGAATGTGTGAAATTCCTCCCTATAGGCATGAAGACCTCATACCTAGCTCTTGGCTACTACTTACAAAGAGGTGGGGGACGAAGGTCCTGCAGGACCCTCTGCTAGGTGAATGCACATAGTTTGGACACCTCAGGAAATCTACAGTGACCCCTAGATCTTAGTTCCAGGCTGTAGTGTTGGACAAACATATTAGTGTATCTCTATTTCTCCTGGAAACTGTTGTTATCTGTGACTCCACACATTGTTGGGTAATCAGGAGGGGATGACATAGATCAGTAATCAAAGTTCCTGTGTTCTTCTGTTATGAACTATTCCTTCAAACACTCTGGAATGCTGCCTGTGCATTTTAGTGGTTAATGAGAGGTAGTTTTGGAAATTAAGTTCTTTTGTGTATATTTACTTTTGCTGAAATATTTGCACATATATTTTAATAAGTCCTGAAACTTTCCTGCTGGAATATATTTGCATTTATTTGTATTAATTCAGTGTTTGCATTGGTTGTTTTTCTAAAACAAGACAAGAAGAGAAAAACATGAGTACAATTTATTCACAAAGAAAATAGCCTTTCACTGAAGCAGGTATTAGAATATAATGTATTTCTGAAAGCAGAAGTTGCCTGGAATTTTCCCTCTCTCAAAGAATTTCTTAAGAAATTTCTAAAGTTCAAATATTCTGTCATATAAAACCATAATTTACAGAGTAGTCTGTACAAAACCACATTCTGTCTGTTCTTCAGGTTTGTGTGACTTAGAGTTATTTGTCCTCTGGACAAGTATTTTTAGTTTTTTCAAGCCCAAAAACTTTAATTTCCGCAAGCCACTTAAAACACTACTGAAGAGCAATCATTTTAATTTTTCTTATTTTTTGGTCACATTAGCTTGATCTTTAAATTCAAAAAAATTCAGTTATGAAGTCCTTGACTTTATAATTTCAAGGACTTTTCTAGCCCGGTTGCCAGAGCTTTAAAAAGCAACAGAAATCCATAATCAAAGAACAGTCATAAAATTTGATTTTAAAAGCCACTGACAAGCTCTCCAGCCAACAATCTTGTAGCTTTCATGAGCCCACCAGTGTAGGGCTGCACAGAAGCTGTGGGTAATACGATTGGAGGTTATGAGAGTCTGAGCAGTAAGGTTGCTAGCAAGAGAGATACAAACCTCAATTTCTATGCTAGAGCTGATTGAGAATCTTTTGATCTCAATCAGTTGACTTCATGGCAGAAGCAAAGTGAATGGGTGAGGTGGCCATAAAAGATGAACCACACTTCTTATTTTTATGGGAATTCTAATTAGCAATCAAGTAGTATTTACCTCTTCACTGGGCTGTACAGTTATTAATTACACAGAGATAAGTGCCATATAAAATATACAGAAAACAAAGCCACATGTTCCAGTTTTTGTTCTTTTAAACTCCACCCTTGGAGCAGCAGCAGATTTACCAAACATAAAACTTGCTCCCAAAGGAAGGGACAAGGTCTCCATTGTTCTAGTAATGACTGTGCCTCTTCATGGTGATCTGTACAGCGGCAGCATCTGCGTGACACAACACAGTTAAATCACTTGATAACCAGGATTTTATTTAAACCCAGGATTTATGTCTTTGCTTCAGCTCAGAAACTGAACCTCCCAAGGGCACTGGAATGATTAACATATGGCACACACACAGCGTTTGGTACTGAGGGGTGCTCTCAGTAACTGCTCTATCCTGAAGTGGTAGGTGTCTGGGAGAGAAGTAAACAACTAGGGTTTCTTCAAAAACAAAAGGGAGAATTCCCCCCACTTGTGGCATCCTCCTCTATATTCTTTTTGCACATTTGTCTGGCCCTTTTATTCCCTTAACACTTTCCTGGCTTACTTGCTGCCTGTCCAAAATCAGTGTGCTTTATTAGTCTGCTATATCAACAAAACATATATGTTATTAAGTCATTGTGTGATACAGGCTATAACAATGAAATAACTGTGATGGAGTTCATATTAATTTTATGTGGAAGATAAAAGAATCATGTTACACCTTGACTCATGCACCCAGATCTTGCATTTGATAGGGAAGATGGAGGAAATTACAAGGAGTCTGGAACATAACATTTCAGTTGAAACACAGATGAAGTAGTGCAATGACTCTGCAAAGAACAGAAGAGTGTAATTCCATTTTTTTTCTGCAGCTTTTTTGCCCAAGCCTTAAGTGCTCTTCCTGCTGATACTATGAGATGTTTTGGTGAAAATGGTACAAGAAACTACCATAAATACTGTATATCTTAACTGCTTTTACCCATATGGCATCTGTTTTAATGCCTGGCTTCAGTTTCAAAGTGTCCACTTAACAGCTGTAAACCAAGTGTTCTTCCAAACTACCCAGTCAAATGAATTTTGAACAGTAATTTACTAAAAAAGACCCAAATAAAACTTGGTGTGGGCAGCAGTGAAAAATGGTAAATTAATTTCCCCAAAGCATCAACACTATGAACCAATTAACAGCAATCAAAAGTGATGATAAAGGATATCCTCAAGTGCCATTCATAAGAGTTTTGGTATTGATTTTAGAAAACTTTAGATAAGACTCAGTGTGTATAGAGCCAATCCCCAAAGTCCTACCCCCAAAATATGTTTCCAATAATTATGATTGATTGATGAATACCCAACCATAAGCATGCATGACCTTTATGAAACAGAAAGTCCATATCTCAGTTCATTACAGTGATAAAGCCTCACAGTGAATATACTGTGAATGAATAATCAAGCTTCAGTTAAACTGACTGCTAATGTCTTTTTCCTTCTTGATTAATAGCAGAACTCCTTTACAATGGATCTCATCAAAAACAAGCTAAAAGTAATCTCTATTGAAACATGTCCATTCAAATCCTAAATCATTAGAATTCTTCAGATCTGATGGGAACTCAGTAGTTAGCTGAGTTGCAGTATACCTGCTGTGCCATAAGCAGCATGAATTAGAATGTGTCTATTTCTAAATCTTATTATTTGTATTACTGTAGCATCTACAGGCCACAGGCAAAACCAAAGTCTTCCCATGTTAGGCATTGCTCAGGAAAAATAAGATCCCTAGTCCTACAGAATGCAGCCAAGACAAAAGAAAGATTGGCACTGAAGGCTGCTCTGCAGAAATTAAGCAAAGCAATAGGTATTGGTGTACAGAAGATGCCATCTTGGTTGCCCTTCTTGCTTTTTTCTTTGCATAGCACAATTATTACATGAAAAGAAACAGTAGCAGAAGGCAAGAAGGTAAAGTAACAAGGCAGACAGCAGTGAGGGTACAGAAGGCAGGGAAATAATGAATTACAAAAGAGAAAATAGGGATATGAAATGGAGAGGTAAGGGCAGAGATGGTGTGATGAGAACTGCAGGAATCGCTGATTCTGAGCTGAGAGAAAGCAACTGCGCCGACACCCAGGGCATACAGTGCAAGCCCGGGCTGCAGGTGGTCCTTAGTGTCATGCTGGACAGGAATCATAAAGTCAGCAACTAAAGGAGATTGAATCAGTTAATTTAGACAATTTTATCCTGGGCAGCACCAACTGTACTCATGTCGCTCCAGGCAGACATTCATTGCTGATTATCCCATCCACCATGCCCACAGAGGCTATTTTCACTCTTTTGTAGCACCATTTAAGCATTTGGACATTGTTTCCAGATCTGCCCTTTGTTTTCTCTCCTTAAGACTATCTGATCCCAGCGATTTCCAGAGAATGTTCTTGCCACTCCTTTGGTTTTCTTCATCACACATCTATGTTACTGTGCATTTCCTGGCCTTGGCCAATTCCTTCAGCACACAGCCTGCCAGCACTGGCAAGAGCAGGATTTCTCCATGCACTGTAGCAGCTGTAGTCCTGCTTGTCTCTCACAGCGCACTACTTGGCTGGTTCACTGCAGCAGGACACTGCCTTAGGTGAAGATTTGAGATTCTCTGTAATGTCCCATTTCTCATTTGAAAATGTGACCTTACCTGTCCTACATACATGTCCTCCAATACCTGGCATCCTCTGCAGTTTCATGCTGTTGGTGGATCTGATGAGCGTAGTGTGCTCAGCCACCATGGTGCTTGTGGAATCACAGGCGAAGCCCACCCGGATGGACCACCGAAGGATCCCTGCGCTGCAGCCTTGCTGCGGCTGGGAGCCCCTGGAAATGACAGCAGAGGCAGTTCTGTAGATGCTTGTTTTAGTTCTATTTCAGATTATGTTTATTTCTAACTCATGAAACTGTCCAGGAAGAACTGTGCTGGAAGCCCTTCTCAATCAAGATAAATGACATTCAGTGTTCTCCTGCCCAAAGGCCTGTTACCCTATTAAAGAAAGAAATTAGAATTATTTGACTTGATTAGCTCTTGACAAATTAATGGTGGCCATTAGTTGTCATCTAGTTTTCATCTAGATGCTTGCAAAGTTCATTTGTTTACTTTCATTATATTTCTAGAACTTTTACCAGGATTTCATGAGAAATTGCATCTGTTGCTTGGTGGAGGAGTCAGCACAGTGATGGGTGATACAGAATGATAGAAATACCCAACACTATTCTGTG
Organism: Forpus xanthops; assembly: GCA_032466535.1. Classification (NCBI taxonomy): domain Eukaryota; kingdom Metazoa; phylum Chordata; class Aves; order Psittaciformes; family Psittacidae; genus Forpus; species Forpus xanthops. Next base: position 17,592 of record JASSUY010014793.1, on the reverse strand, counting down.
GCTTGCTGGTCTGTAATTCCTTAGGCGTCTTCTTGTCCCTTTCTAACCACCATAGGCTGAAATCATAGATCTTTGTCACCACTATTAATTACACTCGCTGTCTGGTCAGAACTGAACTTTCTTGTAAGGCTGGATGCAAAAAATAAAAAGTTCAAACACTTCTCTCATTGTATGCAGACAGCTTTCCTTCTACCTTGAGGTATCTTGAGACTCAGGGTAGGGCTGCTCCTGTCAGGCAGGCGTTCCTGTCCAAGTACAGTCACCTCCAGGTGACAATCCTGTGCTATGCAGTCCTACTGTGAGTGGGATCCTGAAACCCATCTGAATTAACAAACAGTTTAGCCCAAAGCCTAAGTGTTTCATTTGCTTGCGTTTGAGGTTCTTCTCCCTTACAAAACCTCATGTTTACGGTTCCTCCAGTTAGCATCTCCCTTCACATTTTCATCTGTTCCCTTCTTGCTGGTGAGAAACAAATTTCTGACAGTCTTCTTTATCGGTCCTTATAAAGAAACCCTTCAAACCAGCTGACGCTTTGAGACACACAGTAAAGTCTTCTCTGAAGTTCTTTTTCACAGCTTCCTAAGTCTCCTACGCTGAGCTCATCACACAACAGGATAAAATAAGTACTTGAGACACCTTTTATAGCCATGGGCTTCCTAAGGGAAGCGCTTTCATGAAAACAAGGGTTGGGATACCCCATGCTGAGCTCCCTAAGCTAGCGGCCATCCCCGCAGAGCTCGGGACCCGCACCTTTGGCTGCTCGCTGCCGAAGCGCTGTGGCGGGGCTGGGGAGCGGCAGGACAGAACTCTATAACACAGCCCCAGCACCCGCGCTTCCTTTTCCCCCTTTTTTCCCTTTGCCCCCTCGAGGCTCCTCTCTGCCTGCGGAGGAGCAGCACCGCCCGGGGACCGGAGGAAGTCCCCGCCGGGCGGGGGCCGGTTCATGAGGAGCGGTAGCGGGCAGCACGGCCCCGCACAGACAGCAGCGGCGCCCCCGCGGCGGGGGCGCGGATGGTCTCTCCCGGGCCGGCGGGAACCGCTGTGACACCTGCTGGCGGCGGCGGGCGGGGCGGAGGGAAGGGAAGGGAAGGGGAG
>JASSUY010014793.1:4699-16413 GCA_032466535.1 Forpus xanthops | reverse complement strand
AGATGACTGTCAATTAAGTAATAATTTGCATTTATCATTATGAGAAGGAAGTTATCCACTTAATCAATTTAACTAACACTTTTTCTCCTCCTCCTCCTCCTCCGTCGCGCCACTTCCAGGGGAGGCTGGTGTCATGCGGCTTGCGCCGAGGGAGGGGTGCCCGCGGCCGCAGCAGCAGTGAGAGGCGGCGAGCCGAGCAGAGCCGAGTCGAGCCCCCTGCGATGACAGCTATGAAGGAGCAGCCGGCGCACCCGGGCGGCAGGGGGAACCCGCCGCCGCCGCAGCCCGACCAGGTGGGACCCGCGGCAGGAGGTGCCGAGGGGTGGCCGGGGCGGGGGGCTACATTCGCCGTCCCGGAGAAGTTGTGCGGAGCAGGGTAAAAGTCTGGAGGGGGCAGGACGGGAGCCCTCGGGGCGGCTCGGCCAGGAGAAGAGTTATCCCAGCGGAGCCGTCTCGGGGGATGAGCGCGTAGCGGTGGGGCCGCCCGGAGGAGACCCATCCTTGTCCTGCTGCCTCGAGGTTGGGATGTCGGTCGGCCCCGGCCCCCGTAGGTAGCGAGTCCCGCTGGAGTGCGAGCTCCTCTTCCCCGCGAGTTGTGCCGGGGGTAGCACCTACGGGTGAGGGTTCCTGCCATACGGCAGGCTCCAGCGGCGCCGCTATGAGGCTGCCAGCGGTGGGGACCGGTGATGCTGCGGAGCGGGCCGGGGCTGCCGGCGAGGGTGCGGGGCCGTGCTCCGCATCGCCATCCGGTCGGCGACGGGGCGGGAGCGGCTCAACGGTGCCCCGTGGATTGATTTCCCGGAGGTTGTTGGCAGCGCTGGGCTGCAGTCCTGTCGCTTGGCCCGACGGGTGCCTCCTCAACAGGATGGCGGGAGGGAGGCTGGCCGGGGCACTCGTTTCTCACTGTACCGGCTCCCTGTCGAAACGGGCGAGCCAGTGGCATCTTCCGCTTGTGGTGGGTACCGCGGGAGCAGCTGAACTCGGCTGTCACCTCTACAAAATCGAAGTTTTCTTTATCAGACCGCCGTTGCTCTGGGGCAATGGCGTTAACGCATCGGGAGGGATGGGGCTGTGCGCGTCCGCAGAGACCCCCGCCGCCGGCCGGATCGGAGCTGCGCACCTGCCCGCGCCGCGGCCATGAGGCCCCACGGCTCACCCCTCCCTCCCCCGCAAACAACCCGAAACGTGCAAACTCCAGCTGCATTCCGAGACCGAGGGGTTGTTTTGTACATTGTCAGTACGCATCGCCTTTTGTTTTGAGCTCTGGCTGGCTGAACGGGGTTTGCAGGACATGGGGACTCGGTTTTTACATTTCCGTTCTCTGTTATGTACATCTACCGAGCTCAGTTTTCCTCCGATATATTAACATTGAGTGAAAAACCCCAACATTGTGCACAGCCATGAGTTACAAAGTCTCTCCCCGAATATCTAGTATTGCATGCACAGCCAGGCTGCATGTTAAGCTTCTGGGTAGTCCTTCCAGTATCAGTGAATCCATTCATTTAAATAAATTTAAAGATGTATCGGTTTTGCTAAAAAGTGTATGCATTATGGCACATTTCAGTGTAGTACTGATAAAATAATATATTTGAGTTTGAGGAGCCTTCTTCAATAAAATAATTGCATGAGTTACATTATCTGTAAAAGGTGGGTAACTTCCATCAGTACTAAATTTCATGCAAATTGCAGAATTTATGGAGAAGTTGAATTAATTTTAAAGAGACTCAGAGGTTCACAGAATTCATACATTTCAGAGACATTGTTTTGCTTTAGAGGGTTACTACTTTTATGTATAATATAGTGAGAAGTACTTGAACTTAACCAATCTTTATTTCTTTATATTTAGTTCAGGCATGTTGAATTGCCAGAATGGCTGTTTTATTGTTGGAGGTGGAAACCTTTTCCAAGCAGGCTTAATATTATATGCCAAAAATTACCATTTGACTGCACGTTTATGTCGTAATTAGGAACAGCAGTAACTTTCTAGTTTAAAATATACTAAATATTAGGAATTTATCCTAAATATATAAACATTGTTTCCTGAGTGCTCTGGAGTTCTCATCTCATGGTGTTGTGTGAGGATCCACTGGTCTATCTTCTGTTCCTGGTGGCATGAAGTGTCAATGTTCCTCCAGACCAAGTTTGGTTTTGTTGATGAAAGTTGATATTGAATCAACTTCTAATTGCCTGTTGTCTTAGGTGCTGAGGATGTATTGCAGCGTGAAACAGCAGCACATACAAATGTTGCTTTTAATGGATGGGAAGTCTTTTTATGGCTTTAAATGCTAATAACAAGGATGCAGGCCTAAATCCTGCAGTGAGCTCCAAGTAGTGTGAGACTGTTTAGTGGATCTCTGTGAACACCGAGGCCACGTGTGCACCTTGGCAGCATTCACAATGCATAAACTCTTGGTTTATGATAGAAACTGTTCTTAGTATAGCAATGTGATATGGTTGGGATATTAACAGAGGGATATTAGGGATTTGAAGCTTTTTGGTTTTTTTTTTTTCTGTTGTTGTGGTTGCAGTTACAGAGCTGCAGCTGATACAAGTGCTGCAGTAGGCATGGAGAAAAGAACAAACAAGCTCATACATTCACCGTGGTTTTCCATACCCCCATAGCAGTGTTAAGGGCTGGTCCATGTGGGAAATGCAGTCTTCTTGGGGCCTTCAAGAAATTCATCTCTGTTGGGGTACTCTTGTTTAACATTGCATTTTGCTTCCTGAGCTTGTGTAAACCTGTAATGTTACTACATGTGACACCTGTAGTTTGTTTGTTTACTTTTAAGAAGCCACATCTGCACTGAGAGGCTTTCCTGTGGCAATAGGAGGAGCAAATCTTTTCTGGTAGAGAAGTATTTGGGACATGTGGGAAGTCCCCAAAGGAACAAGGAATTACACCAAGATTTTCTGATTTTCTAAGTGTAAATCTCCTGGTTTCAAAATTTAGTTTTACAGATGCCACTGAGAATAATCATATTGAAGTTAATGCATTTGTGGCAAATTTATAGGCTTACAACCTGAGCTGTAATTTCAAATTACATCAAGGTAATGCTGGGACTCTCTACTTAAATAAAAGCTTAGATTGACTGAGTAAAGCACTCATAGCCATCAGCTTATAAATAAATTGGACACAACTTCATATCCAATATTTTCCCTGATGCTATATTTAAACCAAGCCTCCCCTGGGCCAAGGCATCTAATAACAACTTGCATTAGCAGTGCTATCGATGTTTCGGCGATTGGTTAGATAAATTAGCCAGTTTTATTCTCAACTTTTTGCTAAATGATGACTTATATTTATTGCCAAAATTACAGCTTTATGTTCAGATGATATACTTCTAGAAAGGAAAATAGCTGTAAATTAGTTGTATTTCTGCTTATTTCTGGAAAGCTCTATCAAAGTGCTCAGACTTCTGTCACCTGAGCTCTTGTGTTGAGAGTGAATGTGGCTCCCTGAGTTCTTCTTACAGAGTACAAATAATAGGGTTTTTCATCTTGTAGCTTTTAAGAACTGTCCTGGGGTCTTGGACAATGATGTTTAGTGATCATTTTTAGAATGCACAACCATTTGATAGTCAGTGGACACAATATATTTGAAAAATATAATGTACCTGTGTGACTTGCTGGTTGATAAATGCAGATGAAAAACTATGATAGTTCCTCTAGGTATTACCTTTGTGAGGCTTCAGTCTGTTTACAAAAAACAGATGATCTATACCACCTGGTGCTACTTGCTGTTCTTTGTGTGTATAAAAGACAGACCTTTGAAATTTTTAATCATTCTCTCCTGAGCCTCTTTTACTTTTCCAATTAAGGTCTTTCTGAAATTGATTTTAAAATAGAAAACGGGGGGGGGGGGAGAGAGAAGAAATTTTTTTTTTTCCTTTACTGTATGTAATTTTAAAATCTGTGGCATTATTCTGCTTAAAACTTGTAAGGAAAAGTGAAATCAGACTGAATTGCATTGTACTAAATAGGGAGGTTATTTGATAAGCATTTAAAATACACGTTTAGTATACACACAAGGACAACTGGCTGTTGTTTGCTTGATTGCCTTGATTTAGGGAGTTGAATTTTCTATCTCAGGACCAGTTTCTGTGGTCACCAAAAAAGGGGTATATCCTAAAAATACTCTGAACAAAAAGAGAACAATCTGTGGTTTATTTGTTGGTGACTAAAGCCAAAATAGTTTGTTCTTACAGCTCTTCCTTCGTTGCCTTGCTTTTTCCTGAAAATGGACTTTGATCTGGCAATGGGAAAAAATGTTGATAGCTGTGTCTGTTCAGAGCAGTGTTCATCTTAACAGGGTTTTATCAAGGTAAAGGGGCTCTCCCCTGCCCTCCTTAAGCAATTTTGAGCTTGATGGGTCAGGGAGAAACTTGAACTCTTAATTGTGAATGTACTTTTCAGTAACTTGAAAGGTTTAGTTAGGTAGTCAAGTCTGTGTTGCCTGCTATTTGTTGTGTTTGGAGTTGGCTTCAGGCTGAAATAAGAATCTCTGTTCTAGTACATAATCCAAAGTGACTTTGCATTTTTCGTTCTTACCAACCTAGTGGAACTTTCTACTTGTTTTGATGTGGCACTGTCTCAAACATACTGGATTGTGAGGTTCAACATAATGTCAGGAACATCAGGCAAAAACAGCCGATAAAAGTGGAGAAATAAAGTTGTATTATTATGAGCAGAATATTTCATAAAGAGTAAACATCTGAATCTTAGTTAAACATCTGAATCTTAGCTTTAACTTCTAAATTCTCTTTTGTACACTATATGTTTGCCATACTCTGCTGGATCCAGAAAGCAGTATTACAGTTTTGCAATATCAGTGGAATATATGATTAGTAGCGTAAGAAGCTTACGTGAAAATGTATTAACTGTGGTGGCTTGGAATATTTTTCAGTATTCAAGTTCCAGCAGAATCTTTCAAATGCTGTATGTGGCCTTGGTTCACTTTCTCTTTGCCATGTGGCTATTTTGATGTAGTTCAGTCATGTACCCAATTGTGGTGATGAGCACAAAAAGCTTGAAGCTCATTTTCCACTCTCATTGCATTTCTAGTTTTGTGCTCTGTGTAGCAGTGGAGAGTAGGATCTCATTTTTTGGTAAAATGCTTCTCCTTTTAATTGAAAAGCATCATTTATATGATGTCTTGTAAACAGTCTGTGTACACACAGGACGATCTCGGGTATCTTGAGAGAACAAACATGTTTTTAAGTGGCTGTATAGCATGTATGTGTGTTTCAGTGTACATCTCAAATTCAGAAGTGATGACTGTCTCTTCAGAAAATCATTTTTCTAATGCAGAAAACTTTACCAAGAACTTGCCAGTGCTTTATCCACTCTCTGCTCTGGAAACCTACCAGGACTACAACCATGATGATTTCCATTGGTGGATGTAGGGCAAGGCAATCATGCTGACAGTATCTTGCCCTCCCTTCATGGTTCCAGTGCCTTTTTGCAGGTTCTCTGTGTCTTGCATTCAAAATAACATGTGGGAATTTGTGCAGCATAACACAGCAGCTGATTTTCCAGCATTTAGAGCCCTCCGCTTTGCAGGTAGATTAAAGGGATTACTTAATGCAGTGAATCAAGACCTCTGAAACTGTGAATCTTTTTGGCACTTCAGTGTTAAAGAGAATTGAAGGCATGCTGTAGGTTACATAGTAGCCTCAGATATTTGAACATACATATTGTATTACCCATCTGAAAGCATACTTTCAGTTTTTCTTTCCAGTATCTTCCAACTGAAAGTTTTGCTTCAGGTAACCTCATCTAATAATTAAAAAGAAGGAGGAACTCTTTAAAGAAACAGAGCTGTTGTTTGATGTTATTCTAGAATTTGAAAGCCATCATCCTAGCATTTTTTAATAACTTGAGGCATTCAGAGGTCACATGTTAAAAATGTGAACACAGTCCTTCTTTCCATAGTGGTAATAAGGATAAATGCAGTATGTGACCTCTGGAGGGGTTTCTTTGTTGTTGTTGTTGTGTTTGGCTTTTTTTTTTTTTTCCCTTAATTGAAATGTGTCTGACCTATGGAAAATTTGTAGGTGTACAAGACTGTACTTCACATTTTATGCTTTCTTTGACATCACACTGAAAGACAGAGCAGGTTCATCTGCTGCTCCAGGTGCTTGTGTCCTGCCAGCAGGTAGCTGTAATTTTGTTGATGCTGCCTTTGTAACTCTTAAAAGAAATATGTTGTATTTCAAATGTATGCATTACTTATGAAATCTCGGATGTCTTAAACTGTGCCCCTTTCCACTTTAATCATGCACTTCTTTTACGCTCTACTCAGCTGCGTCGAATAATGTTCATGAATATATGATAGTAAAAAGAACAATGCTTATGGTGACTGATGATGATAAATTACTGTATTTATCCATTACAAAGGACATTGGATGACCTACAGATCTGGGGCTGAAGCTAAGAGACCTTTTCTAATCTTTCTTAATGCTGCTGGCAACAGCCACATAACTCATTATGTGTTATTTATGTGGTGAATCTGTAAATAGTTTTGAATGATTCTAAACCAAGATAAAAGCCCTCTGGTGTTTGGAAGATGTTGTCTAAGAAAATCAATTAGGAAGTATTAAACAATGTGATAAATTAAAGAAAATAAAGATTCTTTAAAAGCTTTGGGATTATTTAAGACTACCTGGAGCAATATTTGCAGTTTACATTCCCTTGGGGAGAAAAAAAAAAAAAGGATTTCATAGCTTTCCAGAAAATAAACTAGATAAATGTTAGAGTTTGCATTCTGGAAATATGGAGAGAATTTCAAATGCTATTGGGAAGACCACTAAGCTTGTTTGAAATGCTGGGCAAGTGCAAGAAACTAAATCAAACACCGCCAGTGTGATTGATCATTCATCCTGTGTTTGTTGTTTCTGCTCCTGATGGCACAGAGATTGCTGACTTCCTTTCCCCCTTGCCCATCGTAAGGCTTCAGAGGCTGGTTAAATCAAAGCATTTTGTATATACTGGGGGAGTCTTTCAGAGTAAGGATTTGAGATAAGTACGCTTAATTAGAAATAATGATGTGCTGCAGTTATGAATCTTATGAAAGAACTTTGAACTGGATGATCTAATGACAGTTCTAAGTAAACACAAAATGGCTATAAAAATTGTGTGGCTTGAGTCAGAAAAAAGTATAGTTCAGAAAGTCCCTGCTGGAAATCTTTTAGCAATTCCCACTTTATTTGTGATGAATTCTGCAATATCCTGGTGAAAATAGCAACAAAGCAAAGACGTTAATGAAAGATTTAGTCAAGGTCCTTCTTGTTCTAGGGCAGTCATGATTATATCATAGAATCAGCGAGTTTGGAAAAGACGTTTAAGATCATCAAGTCCAATCCTTACCCCAGCGCTGCCAAGGCCACCACTAACCCATGGCACTGAGGGCCTTGGCTACGTGGTATGAGTCGGGCCATGATGTCATCAATCATAAATAGAAGTTTAAATCTTGAGTTAATAAGCCCACAAAGTCCGAAGACTTTGGAATGAATGGGTAGTTGCAATGCAAGGAAATTAGTTGAAAAGATTCCTATTTATTTTTAGTTCAAAGGTTCGTTGTATTGTGGCACATTGAAGATAATGTTGCCTTTTGGTCCTTGAGATATCTGAAAATATTTCTGTATCCTGGTCCATCCTTAAAGTGCTTATTTACATGGATTTCCTCACTGAAGTCAGTGAACTACTTATGTGAATAATATCTGCAGGAGAAACTGTATTTGTACTGCACTAATTTTCATTGTATCTTGGGGGAAAAAATGTCCTTTGGTGTACAGTAAAATGGATCGAGCTGCAGTACTCAAACTGCATGAAAGGTGGTTATCCAGCTATTGTCACTGGCATTTTCTGAAGCTATTGATAGTAAGTGTTCAGTGTCCTGACATGTTTTGAAATTCAAAAGGACAAAACTACAATGCGATTATTATGTACCAGACTCTCGAAAGATTCCTGAGGGCAGCTGTCAGTTCATGCAAGTTGTTTGCTCGCCCATTAGGAGAAAGACAGGGTTTATACCTATATATATCATATATATTTCCTTGTATTTCTTTTGGGGTCTCTACGTGCAATTTTGTACTGAAGAGGGGGTTTGTCCCCTTCTGTGTCTTGTCACTGTAGGTAGAAATGTGCTTGGTATTAGAGCCCTAAGTAGCAGTACACTGCTTTTCTGATTTCATTATGGCATAACAAGTGACAACTGAAGGAGGGAGGGTGAAAGCTGGTCTGGATGGGCTCATGAAGACTCCAGTGAAGTCTTTATTTTTATTTTTTTGGTGACTGTTTGAACTGTGTCCTTAGCTATTTAATTTGTCCCTTTACACTGTCTAGATACATTTTTGATTCTGTACAATGCTGTGTTCTGTGTGAGCAGTTCTCAGTGCTCTCTTGCTTCTTTTTCCCTTCAGTTTTGTTACATATCCATGTGATTCTCTCCTGTGTCATACTTCCCCCCACCAGCTTCCCATCTTTAATCTTCCACACACAGTTTTTCTAACAATTTTTTTCTAACAGCTCTTCTGCTTTCTCCAGTGTCATATTTCTCTTTGGAAGCTAAGCAGCATCTTTGTCATCTGTTTCCTTACTTTTATTTCCCCATTGTTAATCGCTTGAAGAATGTTGTCTCACTTACATGTACTGCTAGATTTCACACAGCATAAAAGAAGCCTCAGAACAGAGGATAATAGTGAATACATATTGAATTTATGTGTTTTGGTACTGTGATCCAGGCATGGAAGAGGATAGACTCATGGTAACCCCAAGTGACATTGTGGTCTTCTGTCTCAGCTGCTCGAGTGATGTATTTAGTGGAAGCAATGGAAGGCAGGCAGACAGGAGCACACTTGGGGTGCTCTAGCTGCTAATGGGGGTCAGACTAGAGCCAGTCCATGTAACACCAGAAGCATAAAGTTGGTGAATATCTGGTCCTTAACATAAATGGTTTCTCTCCCAAGTTCTGCTCCTCTCTCTTTGCTGCATAGCTTTAACAAATACAGAAGGTGATGCATAAATGCACACATCTAAAAGAAGTTGTATGCTTTTGTTTTGTTTTTCACTTGGTTGTAGGCTTGATGCAATTGCCTTGTAATACTTTTTGTATTGCAGCAGTAGATTTTTCTTAGATATTTGGAGGTGTTTGCTGTTTTTCAAACATACCAGTATTTGTTGCCTCCCTAGTTAGGATGAAAAGACAATGGTGTAAATTAACTGGTTGCAGGTGGTGAAGAGGTCTCAGTTTCCCTAGAGAGATGACTACGATGGTATGAGAGAGTGAGTAGACACAAGGAAAGAACATTAATATGTCTTGCTGGAGGTTTGTAGGACATATGATCTTTTGTAATAGATGTATCTACAGTGCTGTGTAGGTGGATGTATCTGAAGAGTGCCAGTAATTTAAAAGAGGATGGAGATTAGGAAATCTGAGATTAAAAGCCTTTGTCCTGTTCTTGGCTGGTTGCAGAACTTCTGTGTGACTTGGGTGAGTCCTTGAAGGATACAATTTCAGAAGTGGCTGCAGGGTATGAGGAGTGGTGGTGTTCTGCAAATTGACAATATCAAAGTTGTGTTATTGGTAGTTGGCTAAGGCTCTGGGTTTCTGCCCTGAAGACAGGAACCTGAGTTGTTATTAAATGTAGTGCTCATGGTGGTTGTCATTCGAGGTGCACTTACTGCTACCAAAGTGTTGCACTTTCATAAGGCTATGTTTGCCGTGTCAGTGGGGCAGCTCCAAGGGTGGCTGCAATAAAAGGTACTGCTCCTGTTGAGGGGGAATATCTGAGAGTTTGTTAATACCCATTCTCAAAACCATGTAAATCCCGGAGATGCCATGTGCAGGATTTTTCATTCATTTCAGTACAAATTGCTTCTGTGCATGGAATTTTACATGAGAAAATTTGTGCAGTCCTGAAAAAAATAGCTGTATTTAAAGTATACTGCTGGGTAGGAAAATGAGTTGCCTGTTTTTGTTTTATTATCTATTCTCCATCTGTAAGTCTTGGAAAATACTCTTAAATTGTGAATAATGAAAATAATTTTGAACATCGTTTGAGGTATATCTTAGTTACTGGACTCCTCTTATCTCAGCCTGCGGGCTTTACATTCTTTTGATTCTCCTTCCCATCCCTCCTGGAGCAGGAGGGAGAAAAAGAGGGAGAGTGAGTGAGCAGCTGCATGGTTCTGAGTTACCAGCTAGGTTTAAACTATGACAAGTATGATCCAATATATCTTTCAGTGATTAGTTATAAAGTGGGTAATAGGGATAACTTTCAGGAAACGTGAATAATTCTGGTTTTCTTTTTTTTTTTTTTTGACAAAATGAGTATCCCCTGTTTGTCTAACCCGAGCAGATTAGGGCTGTAAATTCCTGGACTGTTGCTGCCAGCACAATCCTGTGTGACTCAGCTGAGCAGGATGGAAGCTCAACCACTCACCTACCTTTCAGCATCTGCAGACGCTGGCACTGAGTGTTGCCTTCATATCATTGTGAGTCTTTCCATCATTTGTAGAGACTCAAACTTGCACTACTAATAAGGACAAGAGGAGCAGCACATAAAAAAGCCTTATTTTTTTTTTTTTTTTTGTTTTCTGTCTGTCCATCTGCATTGCTCTTAGAAAGTGTGCTCAATTGTAGAGTAAAGAATATAGTCATGTTTACATGGAAACTATTTCCCTTAATGAGGGGAATGGCGTTACCTATTTTAGTGTAGTGAATTTCCATTAAAAGCAGGAACTGTAGCACATACACCTTTTAAAACATGTGCTGGCCATGCTTGGTGGAAAGGAGGTACGTAAACAGGAGAAATGGATGAGACTGAAATCCCTGACTTTCATCAGTTAAGGGAGAAGAAAGCCCACGCATGGTAAGAAGCCCTTTCCAGGTTCCAGTCTTTGTTACATTCAAGTGTCCCATGGAAACATTGTAACAAGAACCAAGAGGTACATAAATTAAAAAAAAAAAAAAAAGTGAAATAAGAAGTGTAATTTTTAAGTAAGGCAATTTAACCCTTGGAATAGAAATGCTGAGGTAAGTTTTGAACTCTCTGCCTTTTGATGTATTTGAACTAAAAGTGGTTTCCAGAAAGATGCCCAAGCAAAATTCTTGGCTCTTGGACGGAGATAGTATCCAAGTGAAATGTAATGGGTTGCAGTCTACAGGAAATGAAGTGATGGGGATCCCTTTTGATGCCTTGGTGAATCAGTGAAATAGTAGTTTTACCATTGTTGATAGCCTTTATAAATGAACTACAAGGAAAAAACCAAAACAAAACAAAAAAAAAAAAACAACAACCTTTATTTACCAGTTATCTTTTTCTTCCCCCTCTGCTGCTTGAGAGTGGAAGAAAGTTTCTCCTTCTTATATGTTACTATAAATCTTTTTTGTAATAGCAAAGGAATAGGTGGGCTGATGACAACCTGATGATGAAGTTTAACCATGCCAAGCACAAGGACATCTACCTGGGTCGGAGCAATCCCAGGCACAGCTACAGGTTGGGTGGAGATGAAATTCAGAGCAGCCCTGAGGAGAAGGACTTGGGGGTGTTGGTTGATGAGAGAATGAATATGAGCCGGCAGTGTGCACTTGCAGCTAAGAAAGCCAACCGTATCCTGGGCTGCATCAAAAGGAGTGTGACCAGCAGATCAAGGGAAGTGATCCTGCCCCTCTACTCTGCTCTTGTGAGACCTCACTTGGAGTATTGTGTGCA
>JASSUY010014791.1:0-36003 GCA_032466535.1 Forpus xanthops | reverse complement strand
AACTGTTCTTATCTCAACCTGTGGGAGTTGCATTCTTTGGATTCTCCTTCCCATTTCCCCGGGACTGGGGAAGAAGGGGGGGAGGTGTGCAGAACTGTTTGAGGGGGGCCTCAAACCACGACAGTGGCACTTGTCTGCAGAGGTTGTGTGCAAGCATAATCTTCCACTAGACTTTTCAGTTTATATTCAAGGATTCTATGACTATGACAGGCCATGATACTGGAGGGGATGCAGAAGTGCCTGAAAAGTTGTGTAAGCAGAGCCCACCTCTGATATCCTGTCATAGCAGGCTTTAAGCAAAGCAGTTTACAGATGTTTATCACACTGTCAGACAGTGACAAGTGTTTTTATTAACAAGAGTTTTACTTGTCACAAACCTCAGAAATGCAATTCTGAAGTCCAAGAAAAAAAAAACAACAAAACAACAAAACCAACCAAACAACAACAACAAAAAACTACTAACCTTAAAAGAAGTAAAATTTAATTAGCTACCATCATGTATCCTAACTTAGCTATGTGCATTCAACTTGGAAGATAGATGAAAACAGCTGAAGTACACAACAGTTATCAACCAAATCTAGAACATCTTAACAAACTGCTATATTTTGCCTTATGGTCTTCTTCATGATGATATGCACAGTGAACCTATAAGACTTTATAAATTCCTTATCTGATAAGCAACAGACTGAAGGCCATAACTTCCCACTCTTGTTAAAGTCCCAGTCCTGTCAAATGCTAAAATTACCTCCACAAAGGCAATGAGTAATTCTGAGGATCTGGATTTAAGATGCCATATAGAATAAACAAATATCCAAACAGAAATTTTACATGCTTAATAACTGCAGTACCTACATGAGAGGAGCACATTATGACAGTATTAAACTGCAATTAATACATGAGATGACACAAGTAAAATTAATGATATGCCAACATTTTGACTAGAAGATACGATTAATGCTACAAAATCAGTTACTGAAGGAAACTTTCTCTCTGCTACCTTAACTCAATCAACTTCTGTAGGCACATCATAACACCATTTTTAATTTCTTGATCACATGTTATTCTTCCCTTCAGAAGGGGCTGCATGCATGGGCCATTCCGTAATTTTACTTTGTGTCATCTAGGGAGTCTCCCTTAGAGACTTACTTATTCCACTATTCAAAACCATGCTCCAACAAGAGAATTATTTTCTTCTAAGGTTCCCTACTACCATCATTAGTAATGAAACTAAGTCCTTCACAAACAATTAAGCCTTCACAAGATCCTTAAGAAAAAAATTCCAAACATATGCTAAAGTATAAATTTTAGGGAGCACTGTTTCCATTCATTTGGGTGCCAACTTTAGATGCCATATCAAAGAAACTTCACAAATTAGCTAACCTTCTAAACAAAAATCAAATTATCTATCCTGGAAATGAAAACATGAACTGTTTTAATTAAAATTCAGAATTACTGATATAAAATTTCTGATTTTGCAAATATATACTCTTTGAGTGTAGCTTTCTCTCTTATATGCAACTTTGGGGAAAAACAAACTCAAATTTACACTGCACTGAAATTTCTAATTCAAGTGCAGCATCTTTTTACACACAGTTTACAAATCGTGGCTACTTAAGTTAAAGATCAGAGAACAATTTAGGCATCAGCCATTTGACAGAAAGACTAGTTTCCCAGCACAATCAAACCAAGCAACACTGAGCACCAAAGAACATGACTATGTTTTTGCACTCAGGAAAGCATTGTTCAGTCACAGAATCTTCTGCCACCTCCTCAACATTGAACTCTTCCCCACAACCATCAAGCAGACCCTTCACTGATGTAAGAAGCCTTTATAGCAGGGACTAATTTCACAAGTTGGGTGAAGACCCTGTTTCTACTTTTTTCCCCTTCCTCCAAACAAAACTGTTAAAGAAGACTAAAAAGATATGAAAATATTGTGGATAGCAATATGAAACCAATGGGAAGGCAGACAACAGGGAAGAGAGAGATGAATAGCGTGGGAGAAAAAAAGATTTTCAAAAGATTTTCACACTGTGAAAATGAAGATTTTAGACACATGATCAGCTTTGCTATTGTAACTCTTACCTGAGGCAACAACAGTGCTTGCCCATAATGTATTTTCTATGCTTAGGCTTTCATGAACTGCTGGATCACTGTCTTCCTGTTAAAAATATGAACAAATAATAAGTAAATTATCACAAATAGGCATAGTTAAGAACAGTGTCAGAACAACTGAATAACTTGTGCAGGATGTCTCCATCCCTGTATCAATCACTGTGTAGTAGTATTTATTTCACATATTTTGTTTGTATGCACACAAAAAAATAAATTTCCAAGAAATGAAATACCAACTGAAGTTGATATTAAACAAATTATACTTCAAGAACTCAATTGTGTTTTAAAAAGAAGATATTCTTATCGTCAGATGTATCAAACTGAAGAACAGTTTGCTATACCAAACAGTCAATGTGAGTTATGAACACTAACCACCAAAAATTAATACCCGATTCTTTATGACAGTTTAAATCCTCTGTATTCCATACAATAAGTTATGGCCATCACCATTTTGCAACCCAACTGACATTATATCACGTTCAGGGAAGACTATTTACTCTTCTAAAAAACAATGTACACTTGTGATGTCTTACCACATACTTAGAAAATACATATCCAGTGGGGTAAATACTTACAATGGGAAATTGCTTTCATGATTATTTTAAACTTTCCTTTTTTTGGCCTCCTATTTCCTCCCAAGCAATAATGGTCTATAGATTGTAAACAGACTAAATCTCTCATAATCAATTTGGAGAGTGTACAGATTTGTTAGTCACTAGCAGCTGTGAAATGTAACATTTACAACTAAAGAAGCTTTAGGAGGTAGGATAATCAAGTGTATTTGACAAAATTACAGATTGTGCTAAACATTTTGCCAGAAAAGAAAGAACACAGATTTACCAAAGCTCACAATCAATTCCACATAACGTCAATCAAAACTTATGTCCATTATTAACCTCTGTTTTGAAACAACTACCAAGCAGAGGATGTGCTGCTTAGAAACCTCTATTCCTAAAGAAGAAAAATCTCAAACTAAACAGACAGGCTTTTGAATGTATTTCAGAAGATTCCTATACAGCAAGGAAACTATAGCTCTTACTCTCTTAAGTGAAGCAAAATCATTGTTTAAAAAGCAGAGATAACCATTCTGTCAAAAACAGAGAGGAAAAGAGAGGATATAAAATTAGCTGGAAGAAGAAAACCACAAGTTTTTAATCAAGACTCAGACAAGAAGTAAAAATTCCGTCAAGACTCATCAATGTTCTATAAGATTAGTCTTTCATTAGGAAAAAAAAGAGAAACATTTTTTTATTCTTACCAAAGGAATAAATACTGCAAGCATTATTTGCCATACTCTGAACAGTTAAAATACATTAGGTTTGAGATGACAGCAACTGCTAGCCCGCTCTGATGGCGTAATATATCATGTAGGAATCTTCAGTAGATGGGCAGTACTACAAAGATCAGAAGTGAATTCTAAGTTAGTGCTACATGGCAACAGAAGTACTTAATATTGAAAGACCAAGGAGTGTTCAGCTCTAGAGAACTGAAAATATATCTCTGAAGGTAAAACAGAATCAGCAGCTCTAGTAATATTCAAAGCTACTGGTAGTAGTAGTAACACACAAAGCCTTGATCACTGAAACATTAAATATAGGAAAAGTATTCTGACCTAGCTCAAAAAGAAGTACAAGGAAAATGTTTTTATTTACAGAAACTATCTTCTTGCTTAAAAGAGCAAATAATACTGGAGTTTTTCAGAGGAGTCTCCAGCAGACATATAGGATGATGCACACTAACAGCTGACCACAAAGATCCCAAATTTTAGTCACTGCAACCCTCATGGAAATGAATGGATTAGTCTTTCACAATCATCAGCATACAATGAGTGGACATAGATGTGAATACCATACATGGCAATGAATTCAATTTTAATAAATGCAACAGGTTTTATATCTTGCCCTGAGAAGTTCCATGCAAAATATCCAGTGTCCAAAATGGGACTCCAGATAGCTCCTCCCACACTGAGGTAATTTCCCCATCTACCACTTACTAAACTTGCAATCATACTGAAATAGTAGGCTTTACATTATGTTGAATTTTGGAATGAAGGAGGAATTTGAATTTTGACAGGAGCATTGTGGTTTAAATAGCCATTACCACAGAATTAATGTACGCAAGAGATACAGAAAGCTGCAGAATTCAAAGAAATGTTTGTTGCTAAATCTTTGCATACCTTTATAATTTTAACTTCAGGTAAGACTAAAGTAAGACTTCAGAACAAAACAGCTATATAAAAACACCTATGATTTAATAGTGGAGAAATACTGTAAGTTAATATACCATACAAAAAAGTGGACAGTGACATGTAAAGTGATGCACTTCCCAACTTCATGAAGTGATAAGCTATGAGCTGATCAGAACTCATAACTACCCCAAAACTGTCAGGAATATTCAGAATGCAAATTTTGGGATTGTTAAAAATCTACCAAACCACTAACTTAATAGTCATTAACTAGCTAAAAGCTTAGAAATTATGCTTCCATACAAAAAAAAATCCAAGCCTTAAATATATAGTTCTAAATCCTCTCTCCCCTGCCCTTACTCCAAACAGAAATGAAGACCTAAAAAATGTTCAAGAAGGGTAACAAAGGTAGTCAATGTAGCATCCATACTAGACATGACTAAATAAATCTGAACTCTAATGAGGAACATGACAGATATCTATGAAATAAACACATAGGAAGGGAAGATAGATACTGCGTCTCTCACCAAAGAAGAAAGAAATTGTAAATAAAGCCAGCAAAATTAAAACAACAGGCAATTGCTCTCCATAAGAACATGTAATTAACCTGTACAACTTATTCCTATTTGAATGCTAGATAGTTGCACAGGTTCAAGGGGGACTGGGTAAATTTGAAGAAGGACAGTTCATTGCAGATTACTTACAGAAACCAGCTCTGAATCTGGAAATTCCCACATCATGAGTTGTAAAGGGATAGAAAAATCTTCTGAGGAGGCTTTACCATTTCCTTACTCTAGTCTTATTCTACTTCCCAGTAGTCTGCTTCTGACTATTGTCAGGAAAAACATACTAACCTACTAAAATGTTTTCTTCTGCCTTAGTTTATTCTTCAGTTAGTAGATTTCAAAGACAGTGAATTACAAAACTCTTCCATACTACAAGAAGAAATCAAAAGCTCTGCAGTGATTATGGACAACTGACAACACAGACAGGAAAAAGTCACTTGTTTAGTGTCTACCTGCTACAATTCTTAGTGAAATGTCTCCCTTTAGGTAATTCAAAATAGGAAAATGTCTAATAAGCTCTATCTCTTTCCACTCATGTCATGCTTATCAGCGATTTTTTTTGGATGATCAGTTAGCTTCTTATTTCATTATGATTCTTTCACGTCTTTGTACCCTCATCTAACATATCCACCTTTCTACAGTTCGTTCAGTTTCTCAAATATCACACCTTGCATACCCAAACAGATGACAACTTTGCTTTTTCATTTGTTGCAAGTTACTCAAACTAAAAATAAGAAGTATATTTACACGTTATGAGTTCATCAGTTTCACATTATTATCTCTGCCTTTCAGGAGATGGTAGGGATAGATGGAGCAGCGAAGAGACAAAGACTGAGATTCCTGAATAAGATGAAGTCTGTGGTAAGGAGAAACAGTTCAGCAATTTTTTCTCATGATACTACAGTTAACAGAACAACATGTTTTGGGCTAAACAAAACCCATCACTCACTCCAGTAGAAGAAATCTGACATACAAGGGCTTCTGCATCAAGCTGACAAAGTTTGCACTTAAGGTCTACTGGGTTGAATTTCATTTGGCAGCTGTATGTTTACTGGTCTTCAAACTCTGAATTAAATCCATTACCAGAATATGCAGTTCAGTATTGTATTCAAGCTTCCTACTCAGACTCAGTTTTTGAAGGCATGTGCACTATTGATCTTAGAGGTTTAAACTGCCTACAGTTCCTCTTCTAGGAGTCTTTAGCTCTTGCATGTGCAGAGAAAGGACAGATGAGCAGTGAAATAAAAATTTAATATATCCTACTCTCAGTCCTGAATTCATAACACAGCTGACCAAGGATCATGACAAATTTCATGTAACCCTTTAAAAGGTTCCAAAGCTATAATTTGTTAGATTTTTCTTAGATGAATTACTGTACCACTTTCATTTGACCTCTTCTAGCCCCATTCCCACCTGACAGGATGAAGCACAACAACCCACACCAAAAAAAGTAGGGAAACAGAAGAATACACATTAGCTTAGTTGCATCACAGAAGGAGATTACTTCCCCACCCCAATCTCACAGTTCATTATTCTTGTTATGTTGCTTTTACTGGCACGTGTATTTTGGACAAGGTCAGATTAGGTTCTCACATGTTAGCTCCTCAGTCTGGCTGTCTGCATGGCTGTCAGTGCCAGCACAAAGAAGGTGAGTCAAAATGACTTCCAAAACATAGTATCATTGTCTCCAGCGGCAACATAAAATTAAGCTACATTGAAGTGAACACAACTAGTGCTTCAAAACAGATAATTCTCTAACAGTAAATATGAAGTAAGAAATAGACACAACATAAGAGGGGAGAGGAGTAAAAGAATTAACATTACTTAAGGATGAGACATGTTCCTTCCTTCATGCCCATGCAAGGACATGCACTCACTTTCATGCGCTGATTACACATACCACACCAAAACCCATGGAGAACAACAGAAAAATTACTTCCTGTGAAGCTGGCAGATATAGAGTACAGCAGAGCTGTAACTCCTCCTGACATGGTTAGGCAGGTGCGCTGCAAAAAGTATCTCCTGTCATCTATCAGATTTGCTGCAAATATATTTCTCATACAGAAGTACTTAAAAGAAGTTGTTCCCTCATTAAAAACTCCAGAGCAATGCATCTAAGTTTCTATTTTGTTATGGATATGCACTTTTTGAAATTATCCAAGTCTGTCTTTGGCACTGTTAGTACTCTGTCTTCATGATGGGGAAGAGAAAAGAAAAAAAACAGTGTGCTATTACCCTGTCAACCTACCCTTGCAAGAATTCTTTGAACATCAGTGCTTAAGTACAAAAAATGTATGCATAAGCATCACTAAGCACACTAATCTTTTTACTTTAAAATAGAAATTAGATGCAAAAACTTATTTAGTGTACAAAGCAAGAGCTCACAGAAGAAGCAGAAAGATAAGCTGCTAAACAAGTAACCTAAACCAACACTTCACAATGCAGAAGGTACACTGTTAACAAAAGAAAACAAAATTCCTAAAAATACCTATAGTGTCATCCACGTGAACCGAGTCAGAGGGCACTGCCCCCAGATGCATGCACGTGCAAGTTCAGTTTAAAACACCTGTCCTACTGAAACTGGAATGGAGGGCAGTTTCTGTTGCCTAAAACAACACCTATGCAAACCTGAAAGCATAAAATCCATCAGGCTTATTTACACGTAATTCAGGGATGCTTGAATCATACAACTCTTATTACATGTACAAACAGAACTCACTATAGGGAGCAACTGCTTAGTGATGATTTCCCAATTTCTCAATTACACATAACCAGAGTTGTTAAAAAGACTCTGAGGTGTTTAATTTGTATTTAGAAAAGTATACATTTAGCCACTGGGACAGGAATAACATGAGTTTTACAGCTGTTAACAGAAGTTTCATTTAGACAATTGCTCAATACAAGGTTTAAACAAACACTGTTGCTTACAGCTTTAGAAGGGGCGGGCAAATGACATCTACTTTGTAGGCAACATGAACTATGTAACTAGTATAAATTGGTCTTTGAGAGCCAACAACTGCAGTATCTCATTCCTCAGTGTATTTAGAATTGTGAACTTGAATTCCAATTACTGAACAAAATCTATTACCAATTTCAGTCACTTGGAAAAAAAAAAAAAAAAAAAAAAAACCAACTAAACAACCCTTCTATACCTCCATAGTACTAAATTCTATTAAATTATTTTAGAAACAAAGTACCAAGAGGAATGAATCTACTAACACCAAGTTTGGCTAAAATAAACAAAACAATCACTGTATCTGCTAATATAATGTCACAAATCAGTAAGAAAATGGAAAAAAAAAAATATTACCTCCTAAGACACCCTACTTTAAAGGGTTAGCTTCAGCAGGCCACCTTTTGAAGATAACAGAAAAATTACACAGAAATTACTACACTGTTATTATCATATTTGAATGTGTGAATAGCATCATAGCGGGGAAAAAAAAAAAGGTCCGATATAACTCTGACACTAAGTATAGGTTTCACTTACACTAAAAAATGGAAGAGAGAAGTAGAACTGTATTTAGATACTTTACTTACCCGTGTGAAGGTACCCTCAAAACTGTGAATATCCAGCTGTGGCTTCTGAGCATAAACATAGGCATTGATTGAAAAGAGATCCTGTAAATCAAATAAATGCACTTACTATTATTTCAACTCAATCACATACTTTGAATCACATGTTACTATCTTTACTGGTAAAGATTCAAGTTTATAATGCCCAACCCCTCCCCCCTCCCCAAATTAAGCTAATGAACTTTTTACCCAATTAAAAACCAGGCTGCTTTTTTCAGTACATTTTGCTATGAAGAAACCAGATCCAAGACAATATTCTAAATCTGTTGATAGTTCAAACACTTATGAGTTAAAAATTTCATCTAGTTAATTTTCTCTTCACAGACCCATTTTAATTTATAACAATAGAATTTGTTTTTTTTTCCCCATATATTTGTTGTTTTAAAATGTTTGGGGGTTTTTTTGTTTGATTTTTTTTTTTTTTTGCTTGTGTTGTTTTGGCTTAGCTTTTTTTGCTTATTTGTTTTTAATTAAACTGGAAACAAAGTATTTTTCCAGTAAGGACAAAGCCAACTGAATAGAAAACAATTAAATTGATGCAAGCTCTCTTAAATGCTCAAGCACATCTGCAGTCAACCCATGAGAAGAACCCATCATCTTCAAGAAAGCCTGGGTATATTAACAGGATTACTCAAATGCTTTAAGCCAGGTATACACTAAACCAGTCTGATAAAATTGTGTCTAATATACATGGTACTACTAGTTATGACAGCAAACAACCCATGAAAACTCCTACCCTAAAACTAAAGAAAATAAGAAATACCTAGATACTACAGTAGCAGGCTATACATGTAAAATGGCATTATGGTATAAACAGGGTAAGGAAAAAAAAAAAAATTGATGATTTTCAGAACTCAAGAGCTGTCCCTACAGGATCATGGAGGACCACCTTATAATTCTGGAACAATTATTTCATCAGGTAATTTTCTGAAACATCCACCTCCCACAGAAAGAATGACACCGACTAATTGTTAGAAACCTAATACAAAGAGCCTCCTGATCACAAAAGCAAACTTTTTGGTGCTTTTTAGATCAAGAGCAGCTAAGAGCGTTCAACAGCAGTAGACCGATTTCTACCCTGGGGAAGAGTAAATAATTGATAGTAAATCCCAGTCAACCTAAGAATCATAATGTCTGATCAAATGTAAGACTGCCTACCTTCTCAGTGTATGCAGCAGCTAACTATGTGGGTTATCTCCATCCTTTATTATTGGATGAATCCTGAAAAAGGCTAATCAGACACCATCTCTGGGAGCAGATTACATGGCTACAATACGCTGTTCATGCTAGTTAGAATGTGCTGTCTTCAAAAGCAGAATGAATTTTACAGCCTGTTTCATAGAAATACAACCACACCTTGGCTCAAATGTAGATATTTTTAAAAGCATGCTATCATAACTTAGGATTTAAGCACAAAAATAACATTTGAATATTACAGAATTTGAACATTACAAAGATAAAGTGCAACTGTCCACCTGTGTTAATATCTTAAAATCAGACACATTCGTATCCTCTTGTTTCTCTGACAATAACCACAAGATTTTTGAATATCGTGGGTTTCACTTTTCCAGATCAAAGTGAGTGTGTGTGTTTTTTTTTTTTTATTTACTACATATTCATCAAACACAATTGACTTTTAAAAAGTGTAGCTCTATAAACAATGAATTTGTATTTCTACTTATATTCTGCAGGCATCTTTCTTCATACCTTGCAAAAACCACTCAAGACTTTATCTGACATGCTTTTTAAAAAATGAATCAAATCTGAATATTAAGTCTTACAAGTTATATTTATCTTAAACCATTTGAAATTTACTGAAGTCTTTCACACAAAATTCATTCACTGCATCCTTGTTCTTCCAATCTACTTTCATCAGGTTCATGAGAAATAATTCATATGAAACTAATACACATGTGGTGTCCTATGTCTTCATCATTCACTTGTTTCCAATCTGTTGTCACCTACAATTTAGCTAATCCATGCTATTATGTGCTTTACTATGCAAAGAAAAATAAAGAGCCTCTTAGTAGTGGATAGCACAGTGGAAAACTAATACCACACACATACTCATATACACAATAAAAACTGCTAGTGAAATGCGTCAACCAAGAACTTCTCTCTTTTGACAAAATGCCTTAGTGGGAAGCAATATTAGAATAAAAGGAAGCAGAAATATACCCTTTTTTAAGTATATTGGTATTTATGCAGTAATATATTTTCCTGGATTCTCATCTTCATATTTTCTTTCACTGTGATGTTCTCCCTTGTTACATTTCAAAATGTAACATTTTAAATGTAAATATTTCTACCATGTTCCTTTGGTGTTGTCTTTTTATGTTTCACTTCTCCTTTCATATTTCTGATTTAACACCTAAACTTTCATGCTTTCCTTTTCATCTGAATTTTAACACTAAAACAAACTCCCCTTCCTGAAAAACTGAAATCTGTGTATTTCCTACCCATTTGTGCCATTAGTAGGAATGCCACAAACTAGAACTGGCTGAGCAATCTAGAAATGTACGCTTTTTCCTAGAACTATAAAAAAAAAACCCAAAAAACAAAACCAAAAAACCCACCCAAACTCACAAACAAAAAAAAAAAAAAAATACGCAACACAAACCAAAGCACCCCCCCCCCCAAAAAAAAAGAAGCAAAAACAAAACACCAGCAAAAAAACAAAAAAACAAGCCAAAAGACCCTTAAGAAAAGCCTATGCTCTGAGAGAAATCTGAAGGCTGGTAATTCATTGGCATCTCATTACTGAGTATTAGAAAGACATACTAGCATATTACATATGCTCAGTAGCTTTCTGAAGTGCTTTTTCATTATTAGAAGGAAGAAAACCCCCAAAAAGATTTACTTCTGTAGCCCAATGCGTTATACTCCAAATGGACATCATTCTTGGGCCAAAAAAATACAGTAGCTGAAGATTTATAATATAAAGGGGAGAAAAAGAAATACAAAGGATGATAGAATTATAGAAGACTGACAACGTAACATCTGAATTTAACAATAAAGGTTGCAAAGATGTTCCTTCACCTACTGCTGCTTTCCCAGAAGCTGTGCATTTCTTATCTCAGTGTCTTGAAGGAACTCACAACAGTGAATTTTATGAGACAAGATTTTTTGAACAACACTATATGTAGATATAACTTCTGCTCACTGAGCCAGAAAGATTCATCTGGTTAGGTTATGTGTTTTCCTCTATATAAAAGCAGGGAGAAGGGAAATTACTTGAACAAAGTATTTAATTTAATTACAAAACAAACAAGCAAACAAACCCAAAAAAACCAAAACCCCACAAAACAAAAAGAAAACCCACAAGTACTTATTAATGACTCAACTAATGAGAGACTTGATCCAAGACCAAGGTGGACAGCACTTTGAGCAACCTGGTATAGTGGAAAGTGTCCCTGCCCATGACAGTGGGTTGGAACTGGATAAGTTTTAAGGTCCCTTCTGACCTAAACCACTCTGTGATTCTATGATCATTGTGAAATCCAGCGTCAGTAAAGAATTACTTTCATACTGTCAGCACTGAACTGCTGGTTCACTGAACCCAAACAGTTCTACTGATATATTCAATAGAAACAGTATTCTGCATCTAATATTATGTTTCCTTTAGGAGTTGGTGACAGCAAATGACCTCAGTTATTTTCTTACTTAAGTAAAAACTAGGAACAACCACCACCAAACAAAAACAACAAACAGAAAACCAAAAAAAAAAAAAAAAAAAAAAAAAAAAAAAATAACCCAAAAAATGCACAGAGTCTGTAATGGCTCCAGATTAAAGAAACTAAACGAAAGCCTTGAAACTCAAGTAATAAAAATTAAATCATTTAATACAGCAATAGATTAATAAAAAAACCAAACTGGTATGCATTTAATGATCTCATCTGAAAATAGTAACTCAGAAGGATACATTTAATCTTTCTGCACAAAGTCAGGAAACAGCTTTATGGTGGTACAATAATGAAAATACTGTCTTCTGCATTTCACGATTTAAAAATCACTGTAAAGTTATTGATAACAGAAAAGTCTCCTCTGTTAGGTCAAGGGCAACATTTATTCACCTTACTTAAAGATCATTAAAATACATTCTTAATCATAACATGTAGTTCATTACAAATAAAATTGCCTTTGGTTCAATAAAACTAATTAAATGCAAATGGTATTGTTTACTGCTGTATGGATCTTCTGATATAAATCAGCAAGTCACCATTTATTGAAAATTACAGTGACCTCATTGCTGTTAATAAATTTAGTTGATCACACACAAGCTACAGAAGAATGCCTGACAGCACGCGTTCGGCCAGAATGACTGCCCCACATATAAGTTTTAAACTGCAAGAAACCTAATCTAGGTGTTACAATATTTGCTGCTCAGCTGACATTAAATCACTTGCTGAAATTTTAATTCTTTGATCACAGTAAGTGCTTCTGAAAGACAACAAAATCTGTACTGATCATCTTGGTGGTATCATCTGTTCTTTAAGAAAAGCTCTGAAGGCCTGCAGGTTTATTTCTTTGGGGTGTCACAGTGGGTAGGGTTACAGTGCTGCTCTGTTGACACAACTGACAGCTCGTGCCAATACTCTCTGACAGCATCAGATAGCTAAGGAAATCTTAACATATTATGTTTATGGAGAGCATATTCTGTCAAACACATTGTTTATAATCCATTTTATAATCAACTTCCACATGTTCTCTTAAGTCATTACAAATATATTTGAATATGCAAGTATGAATTGTAAAACTTGGCTTTGAAAACACACTGCAAGCACATGGAGAAGACATCGCCACAGGCGTTGTTTTATGCGTGGTGAATGCCTGGAAGCCAGGAAAAGCACTACTGCTGTACCACAGTTTGCACCCCACATTCCCCTGTCTGAACAGGGACTCCCTGTGAATGGACCCCTGAAGACAACTACTAGTTTATCATAAACACATATACAGCCAAACTTGAAAGCATAACATATTTTTGTAGCCACCCATACAAATATGAGACTTCAGTTTAATGGCAGCACTGAATTAAAACACAAGCTTTGTGTCTTGGAAAAGGACAAGACCAGAAGAATTTCAAGTTCTCCACATAATTCATAGAAACACAGAATGAACTGGGTTGGACCTTAACAATCACCTAGTTCCAAACCCCTGCCACAGGCAGGGATACCTTTGACTAGATCAGGTTACTCAAAGCCCTGTCCAACCCGGCCTTGATCACTGCCAGCAATGGGGCAGCCACAGCTGCTCCTAGCAGCCTGTGTCAGGGCCTCACCATCCTCATAGTGAAGAACTTCTTACTAATATCTAATCTAAATCTGCCCTCTTTCAGCTTAAAGCCATTTCCCCTTGTCCTGTCCCTCCCTGCCCTCGTCAAAAGTCCCCCTCCAGCTTTCTTGTCAGTCCCCTTTAGGCACTTGAAACTGCTCTAAAATCTCCTCAGAACCTTCTCCAGGCTGAACAAACCCAACTCTCTCAGCCTGTCTCCAGAGAAGAGGTGCTCCAGCCCTCAGAGCATCTTCCTGGCCTCCTCCTGACTTGCTCTAACAGCTCCGCATTCCTCCTCAGTTGGGAGCCCCAGAGCTTGACGCAACATTGCGGGCGGAGGTACCACAGGAGCTGAGTAAATATATCCTGCCTTACCCATTTTCTTTATCGTGTCTTCATCTAATCCCCAATCAGTTTTGTCAATGACTAACTGAAACCAGCGACCCCCGCTCCCCGCACGGCCGGGACTCGCTCTCAGTCGCCGGAGAAGGCGGGGTCCCCACGTGCCGCCGGCCCGACGCTGTGCCCATGGCCACCCAGTAGGTGGCGCCGCGGACGTACAGCGCTGCGCGGCCCTGCCGCTCCCCCGCGCACGGCCAGCCCCCGTTGTGCTGTGCCGTCCGACAGCACCACAGAGCTGGGTCAGAACCCGACCTCTATCCGCTGTGAATGATGTACTGCCTGCGAGGGCGAACTTTCCCAAATTTCTTAACGCAAAACAGCTTTTTAATTTAAAAAAGCTGAAGCAAAACGTTTAGAAAGATGTTCCCTGAAGTGCTTTACTTTCGCCACGTCAGGTGTGATGCACTGCTCGCCGTGAGCAGCACATAAGGTGAACACAGAGAAGGATCCCGGCCCAGCAGCTTTCTCTAGCAGGAAGAAGAATCACTGATTCTCCTGGTTTTGTTGGGAAAAGAAAACCCAAGCTGATCCCAAACTGCAGCACAAAGCTCAGTCCTTTGCTAGACAGCTTGAAAGCCCACAAAGTTTCTGCTAAAGTAATTAAAATTACTTTTTTTGATAGGCTTAAAAAAGCCACTGCCAATGGTTTGACCAAACCAGACAGTATGGAAACTGAGAGAGAGATTGGTTAAGTTGGCAGAAAATATTATACCCAGAATCAGTTACTCAGGATGACATGTCAACTGAGTGCAGACAAAGTCTTGGCTAGCATGGTTCACCACTAGCGACTGTGTGATGCAAGAAAGGGAAGAGGCACATCAGCTACGTGGGGCTTCCCTTTGCTGCTGGCAACCAGTGAAATTTTAAGTGCATATAGCTCCTTGACCAACTGCTCCTGATGATGCATCTCAGGTTATTACCTATAGCTCATGAAGAGGTAGAACATAAAAATCTTGCAGGAAGCACAGATCAATCAGAGGTAATTAACAGCAAAAAGTGGAAACAGCTAAGGAAGAAATTGTTACTATATTGTACAACTGACACTGTTTCCAAGATGCATTAAGTTTATTGCCTTTTCCTCTCCAATATGCTCAAAACAACTGATACCTGAAGCAAACCTTGAGTTCTGCAGGAAGTTGAGGCTGCATGTTCTACTACTCAAATGCAGACTGACCAGCTTCAACCACCTCTGATTTATTTTCCACTGTAAACAACTATATACACTTACTTCTTTCAAATCAAATGCACAGGTTTAACTGTAATTTTATACTATATCTCTAGATGCTGAACAATTTATCAAGTCTAAGAAAGAAATAAATCAGTTATCAATAAAGAACATAATATAAAAGTTACAGTACAACAGTTTCATGTTCTAGCAAGTCCATTTTTTCCTAGCAAGCAGGGAAAGTTTCAGACATGGATTTGGGATTTTAAAAGAATGAAAAGAAAATGTAAACATTTTTTCTTTTCCAAAGGAAAGTGTAGAGAAACATTTGCATTGTTGTTTACTCCAGATTTCAGGCTCTGAACACCGAAATTATAACCAGCAAAGAGAACTCAAAGAGGCAGTGCTCTGCACAAAGAGCTGTACTTGCCAAGTGCAGTCAGTGATGCTTTCAGAACAAGTGAAATAACAAATAACAGCTAAGTTGAACATGGGTGTAATTCTAAAAAGCACTACTTTATAAAAAAAAAAAAAAAAAAAAAAAAAAAAAAAAACCCAACCAACCCAAAAAAAACAAACACAAAAAAGCCCCCCAAACCAATTAAAAAAAAACCAAACAAACCCAACAAAAAAAAAAACAACCACCAAAACCCACCCCAAACACACACACAAAATACCCAAACCAAAAGCATTAAAGTAAGATAGAAAAATCGACTGAATCTCAGTCAAATGGATGCATCTGACTGAAATATGGACAAGATTCTCTTTTTTTCCCCATGAGAAACCACAGAGGCCAATGATTAAATGGTAAAAACCTACAGAAGAAGCACTACTACAAATAATAAATTCAACTGCAAGTTACAGAATACTTGTTAAAGTGTGTTCTTCCACTGGAACTCCCATCTTGGAACCTGACTTGGCACTTCTATGGGCATGACCAAGCTTCAGTTCCATCCCTTATTCCCAATCCTCTGAATTCAAACTGAGCTACTCTTTCCTCCTCCTGTCACACATAAAGCAAGTAGCCAGAGCACTAAGAACAAAGGAAAGAGATCTCTCCCTTTTGCTAATTTTAGTGTGGTGGAAACTCAGTAACTCTGGAGTAACAACTGCTGAAGTCCTGCTAAGATCTGGCAGATAACCACTTCTTATTTCTACCATCATATTAACAGTCCACTCAAACTAAGTTTGCCTTTAATAAAACACAGAATGGTTCAGGGTTGGAAGGGACCTTAAGATCACCTAATTCCAACTGCCTGCCATGAGCAGGGACACCTTCCACTAGATCAGGTTGCTCAAAGCTCTGTCCAACCTGGTCTTCAGCACTTCCAGCAGGGACAGGTCAGGCCACAGCTTCCTAGGCAACCTGTTCCAGTCTCACCACTCTCACAGTACAAAATTTCTCACATATAACCTATATCTCCCCTGTTTAAGTTTGAACCCATTACCCCTTTTCTTGGTATTCCAGTCTCTGATGAAGAATCCCTCTCCGGTATCCTTGCAGACTCCCTACAGATACTGGCGGGCTGCTATGACAACTCCAAGCTGAAAGGAGGATGTACCTAGAAGATTTAGTGTCAAAACACCAGCCTGTAAGATGTGTTTTCAGAAGTCTCTTAATACTAAGCCCACTCTTCTATAAAATAGCAAGCTTCCTCAATACATGGGACAAAATTCAGCTTCTCCTTAAGAGACATTTATGCAATTCTACATACCTTTTTGGTATATATATGTCTATTTTAAATGTATACATACATATACACGCACATACATGCGTCCTTTTTCATGATTTTTAAGAGTTACCTGTGACACAACACATACAAAAAACAAACACATTCACACAACTGCCAGACAGCCCTCCTTGCAAGAACTTGCATGTTGCACCTTGCCAGACTAAAAAGCATCTTGACAACAAAAAACCACTTTACCTTCCAAGAGCAGACTTCTGTCTCACAAGCCTCCAAGCTACTGATTAAATCAATGGCTCCTGAGGCACAAATGACTTGCCCTTGAAGTATAACACTTGATTGAAAACACTACAACTGTGATATGCCTCTGCAGAGTATGGTTCTCAGTGGGGATCACAATGAGAACCACTAAGTTCAAAGATAAAAAACCAATTCCATCTCAATTTCTTTCCAGTATAAAAACTAGAATATTTACATAACCAATTTCTCATTCAGCAGAATATCTATTTATTGCAAAAGCCAAGATTGTGGTAACAGGTATTTCTCAATACTTAAAGTAACCAGCCATTTTTACGTAAAAGGTATGTATGCATACATGGAAGATAACTTCAAAGCAAACAGCTAAAAATGCTTACCCCCAAAGCTGGCAATCTTTGTGTGCAGCTGACAGCAACCTTCAGTTTCCAGTCTGTTTCTCCATCAAGCTGGTCAGTTCGAATGAAACATGAACCTTGAAGTTATAAAGAGACACACTATTTTTTTAATCTCAAAAATTCAGTTTGGGTTAAAAAAAAAAAAAAAAAAAAAAAAACAACACAAAAAAAACAGAAGAGTGAAACCAAGGAAATTTATAACCATTTTAAAATAAATACACTAAAAGAATTCAGATTTTGCAATGTGTGCTTTCTTCCAGGAATGCTTCAGATATCACATAATAGCAAATTTTGCTGATAAAATTAACAATATGCCTGTTAGAAATAGGGGGGGGAGTGATAGTTTTCAGGTTTCTTAATAGTTTTTAAACAGATTTCCAAATGCTATGAGCAAGAGAGATAACTTCAGTGGCTGAAGTTGAAACCATGTTCATTTTTTTTCTTTTCAGAATTGCGTCACTTGTATAATTCCAACACAATAGAATAAGGAACTGATGCCTGTGGTTCTTGTTTCTTTGCTGGTATGACACCACAAACTTCCACTGCTTATAGTCTTCTGGCTTCTCTGAAAGTTTTCCTGTTTTAATAAATCCTTAAGAAGGATACCATTCAAAACCATATGGGTCCCAATGTATTATACTTTAAAGAAATAACTGTCAAGGATCCACGGCTAAAAAAGTCTGTCAACACATGCACTGTACTTAAGGGAAGTTCATGATAGACTGATACATACAGAAGAGAATTAGTAGGATTTACAGACAGAAGATGAATATTCAAGAAACAGGAAACTCTCACCCCAATACCTAGGCTTGACAGGTATCAGGTCTAAAGTCGCACATAGGTTGCTAATGTCAGATTCAGAAAAGACTGCACATTAACAATGCAAATATGTTAAAATCCTGCAATTAGCTACAACTTTCTTCTAGTTTGAAACCTTTTAAAAAGGTGGTAAAATTTTATCAATACTCTTCATAATTGCTATGCTGAAGAAACCTTAAATAATTGTGAAGTAATCGTTACAAGTTTCATTATGCTACAGCCTGGCAACTGATATGCTATTGTAACTGCGTGCTATGGGTGTGAAATAAAAACAGATTTTTTTCTAGTTATTTGTAAATTTTAAACAATGCATATTGACATAATTGCATATATAACCATAATTACTTCCATAGTTCAACTAATCCAATAAAAACAAAATATTTTTATCACTAGAAGTAATATGGCAGCAATTAACACTGCCAAGGGAGTTTACCCAGATTTGAGTCCTCTTACTCAGACAAGAAGATCATGTGCTAGAAGCTTTGAATCTAACAGGCAATACATCAAGAAAGTGTAGCTACCAATGAACACAAAATTAAGAGGAAGATTCATTTATAGGACACAGGGACCCTGACGTGAGTAAAATCTAACAGAACCTAATGGTTTATTCATCAAGGCCTGTAAATTAAGCAGTGCAATGCGCTAACGGTCTGAAAGGATATGCCTAAGAGAGAAGTCACCTGTACTTACATCTGACTAGAAGGTAGCATTTTTACACAACATCCTTGAAAGAAGCTTATCAGCCTTCATGTAACAGCTGTATTTACATTAAGTACATAGGAATAAAAAAAAAAGAAAAATCTTAGAATGTTAAACAGCTCTTGGAACATATAGAACTAAATTTCACCTAAAGCTCACAGCTGTAAGCTGTAAAGCTGTATCCAAAGTCCTTGAGAAGCTGATTTTAAATTCTTGACAGGATTCTTTATAGATATTGTTTTAAAAAATAAATATTATAAAGCAGTTTTTTGAAGAGCCCAGTGACATACACTGCCCAGTAAGTACGAGTGAGATACCTAGGAACACCTGGAACTACACCACAGTTCCAATGCAGTTTCTACCCATGGCATAAATGAGCCTACTTTCCATCATACTTTTCCTGTACAAGACATTTCATGGTTCTCTTTACCCTTCCTGTCAATGGTTGCTCTCTTCCATCAATTTAATTTAGAATTATACTATAGATCAATGCAGTTCAAGACGAGTGTAGCTCCTGTGAATGGTTGACTGCACATATATTCATTTAATAGAGCTCACACTATGACATGTATTGGCCAGCTGCATTTCCTCTTCACTTCAGCAGTTGATTTCATCAATAACTTATCTCACAGCCTGTTTCCCTTTTAGCCAGAAGAAGGGACTGCCTTCTGCCAAGTCAGCTTCCAATAGTGATCACAACAGCAAAACTGAAACAATACAATCCTCTTCCTCAAATACTGCAGCACACAAAGTAATTTTAATTATTCTGTGAGGTCCTGATTTTAAACCCAGTTTAAGTAAGCTATAAATATGGGAGATAAAACATGTAATTACAAAGAATGTATGAAAACAACTCTTCACTCCCACCAAGACCTTGGACCTGTAAAAAACTAAACATTCCCATTGTATATTACATGGAAGTTAGATGTAATTTCTTTACTTTCAGAAGGTATTTGAGTTAGCACTACATAAAACTTCTAATAATCAAAGTCCTCTGAAAAAGAACAGCTATTTGTAACTGTTTCATTTTGAAATGCTTGGAAGCATTGTCCTCTTCCCCCCATCACAAAACAAAACAAAAAGTAGTAAAAAATGGCATTATGTACTTCAATCAAATGCTTTAGGGAAATGTTAAAAGTAATTTACATTTCTAACCTGAATATAACATGTTGGGAAAAAACACATCTATACAGATGTCAGGAATTGCTTTTCCCTCTGAATTCAATGATAACTCTTGAATCAGACAATTATTTTTATAGCACTTTTTTTTTTTCATGTTCTCTACTGCTTAAAGGTAAAAACATTAAGTAACTTGGTTATTTACAAAAGCAAAGCTGTATATATATATATATATATATATAAGAGTAATTCATAAGGCTACATATAAAAGGAGAATGAGTATCAAACCTTTTACTTTGTACAGTGATGGCATTCAGACGCTTATTTCCTATAACAATACACAGTCATTCAAGATCAGTGGACAAAGTTGAACATCGTGAAACTCTCTGATTTGTGTCTTTCTAGTGGAAATTTTGGAGTGAACTAGAATTTTAGGGTTGATTTAAGGAAATTACACTGGGTTTGAAGAATTCAGTCATTTATCAAAAGTAGAGCCAACGTCACATAAGCACATTTAAAATAATTTACAAACATAAAATATTTATTTAGCCTAATCAGTTGAAGACAGGCATAAATCAGTTTAGAGTATTGCCATGCAAGGTGCTGTCCAATAGCAACCAAACTGATTTTTAAAGCTATTTCAGTTTAAATCTGTGAAACTTGTATGCTTAGGGAAGTCCCAGGACTACAGTTCCATTTGTTGGTGCTCTAGCAAAGCTCAACTATTTGAGGCCTGTCTAAGTAAACTCTTAGAGAAGACTGCTTTTCTGCGGAAAAGCAGCACCTGCAATACAAAGGAATAAAACCATTTTAAGAACCTGGAGTAACTACGTAACTTTAAAATATAGGGATACAGTGCTACTTGTTAACAGACTTCTTGTTAATGGTTATTTGAGGTACCAATAAACCTCAATTTTTTGAGATTAAATCCCATCTTTTAAAAAAGTTATTGTGTGTCTTAATGGAATATTGAACAAAAATAACATTTATTTCAGCAGCTTTTATGTTGTTTTGAAATAGTAATACAAAAGCTCATCTATGAAGGCACTGATTTAGGGCCATGATATGCTTGGCCTAGATTTGTCAAAGGTACTGTGCTCAATACAAAGTAGGAAGAATCCTACTTACTCAGTGTGTGCTGGACTTAAGGCTTTAATCACAGCACACATGCAGGACACATACACGTCAAATGCTTCTGGGAATGGTTTACACTTCCATGTGCATCACTGGTTTTGTGGGCCTGCGTACCTCTAGAAATCCTGAAGACAAAACCCCTCAATAAGAATTTTCAAACTAAACACAGGCTGTACTTGGAAAACACCAGTCATATTGTAGCCTTAAGTGAGCAAGGAAAAAAAAAAGGACACCCCAACAAGCTAGAAAGGGAAGCTTCTTAATTAAATAAAAAATCAATTATATATATATACAATGAGCTTTTTCTTAATTAATACTATGCATCATCATTCCTCCCTGCTTTCTTCTTTGATCATGAAGTCTTCTGGCTTTGTTTTGACAAA
The DNA here is from genome assembly GCA_032466535.1 of Forpus xanthops. Classification (NCBI taxonomy): domain Eukaryota; kingdom Metazoa; phylum Chordata; class Aves; order Psittaciformes; family Psittacidae; genus Forpus; species Forpus xanthops. The sequence goes on along the minus strand of JASSUY010014791.1, from coordinate 14,228 downwards.
GAAAAGGTGGGAAAGTATGCTCATATTTAAAAACACTTCCTTTCCAGGATTGGCCACGTTTCTTGATTAATAGCAATGTTTATAATCATTTTTTCTTGATATAAGAAAACAAACTACCTGACTTGCCTTGTATCCAGAACTTAGTTTTCATTTCCTCACTCTTAGTTCCCATCATGGAAGAAAGATCTGAGAAAGAATCTTTAAGTCATGAGATGGAAGAGGGAATATTACAAATTCATGGGAAAAAAACCCTATGGAACAACTTATTCTAACTAGCATTAAAACAAAATATCAAAGTGAATGACACATCATTATAGAAATACTTCCACACTTCTTTCCTCCACTTTTTCTGCTCTTGCTTTGAGCAATCACTTACAGCAGATCTTGTTTTCAGCTACACCTATTTTAAGCAGCACTTTACAAGTGAAATTATTTTTAAGAAGATCTCCATTTTTAGATTTCACAAGTACATTTAAATCCCTTCCACAGAACCTGAACATGCTGTTTGTTACAAATGTCAGTGTACACAGTATAGTACATAAGAAGCCAAAAGAACACCACACAATTTCTGAAAAATGTATTTAACTTTCTCTTGCAGAACATTAATATGAACAGATTTCTGCTTCCATTTTTTTTTTTTTGCCAAATATCAGCCAGCTTAAGAAAAGACATGCCAGTAAGCACTAAAGAGCACTTAGAGGTATAATTCTAATATGCCATTGCACACACATTTTAATGTTATCTGGCACTGAAAATGCATCAAAGGGAAGCAGCTACAATTTCGTTGTATATAGCAGATATGGAGGAATATGCATATTTACAAGCATATTAAAGACCAAACACCCCAGTCTTAAAAAGGTATTGTTCTGTCTGCATAAATGCAGTGTTGAATTCCACACTCTACAGACATATCATCAGAAAACGACTGTAGAGCATGTGCACCTGAACAAGCCTAAAAATTAAATTACATTTACTTTCTGTAATATGTGACTGATAAGAATTCATGTCAGTTATTATTAGAGTTAATGCTAAACCACCACTGCAAGTCTGGGCTCTTCTTAGTTACATCTAAATAAAATTATGTCTGCCTTCTCTCTCAAGAGCTGTATCCAATGAATTTTTTACAAATGAGAACAACGGCTACAACTACTGCCTTTCAAGGCCCAGCAAAACTGAATTATTAAATCTGTCTGCCTATATCCTATTACAGTCTACTTATGAATACTTGATTTTATTTTGTATAATTGACAACAGTTGTCAGGAAAGGAAGGTTTTAACTGCAATCAAATTAAGATCAACCGGTATAAATGTCACACTGAAGAGCGTGTGTCAAGTGTTGATGAATTAATTGATGGGCCACTGAGAAACAGGGCACATGGAACTGTGGTGTCATAAGCAGCTATATATTGTCTATTAATATTACCAGCCTTCCTGCTTTAGGTCAAAAGCATTGAAAGAGATAGGTTACTAGAATATATCCAACAAAAGAAAAATGGACTTTGACTTAGCACACCTAACACCAGATCATTTATGAACAACTTAATTTTTAAATCATTTATATTACCTAAGTGACTATGTGCATGAAAATTTTAAACTGATGACAAGATGAATAGCAGCATCAAGATAACGTTCTGGAGTACCAAGTTTCATTTACCACTACAACAAGAAGCTTTCGATTATGATAGCTTCCAAGAAGAAAAAAAAAAAAAAAAAGAGACACCTGCGCCATTCCAAACATTTAAACTACAATGTCATCACATAGGATGCAATAAAAAAAAAATTAGTGGCATTTATACAAGACTGATTAAATTAGTTTTAAAGCATTAATTTCTCTTAAGACCATGAAAGAATTGTGTGTACTTGAGATATTTGATCTGAATTAAGAAACCAATGAAGCAATTGATTAATTGGAATTTAAGCCATCAGTCACTGGATCCATCAACAGATTCATTTACATTCTAAACAATCAACTGATGGTCTTATAGGATACCATGTATTAATACACAGTCAATATGATACCCCTAAACTCATCACAGCTCCTTATTGACAAGCACACAGATGCTTTTAATCCAAGCCTGATCACACTGCATCTCTTTTGAATTGCTATATTGATTCAGTACGCTTTAGGAATTTTTACCTCTATTTTTGTTAAAAACATTATGAAATTCTCTTATGTACAGCAAACAATGTTCCGAATTAAAAACCAAACAAATAAGAAACAAAAAAAAATCCCTACATTTATTCACACTCACACTCTCTCAAATTTTAACCTACTGATTTATCTTATTTTGAGATAGACAGAAGAATATTCAAACATTAATTTTTATCTTTGCAATTTACTAGAATTTGATAAACCACTTTGCTCCATTATTCTTCTGTTATGTACTAGTAACCTTTTTGGAGAAACCCATCAATACAGAAAAAAAGATAATGTGAATTATTTGCATATTCAGTTTAATGATTAAATCAAAAAACTCTGCCACACAGAACGCTTAGAACACTGAAAAATTCCTTGTGTTTAAGATAAAAAAAAGAGTGAAGGAGGCCAGAATACTTCTTCAGAATGATGTGAAAATCAGTACTGTACTTGGCAGATGCCAAGTTTACCATTGCATTTTATACCAGAATATTTTTCACTGACACTATTCTGCTTGTGCATTTGCTTAGTATGCTACTCTAGTTGTTTGTAACACTTAGAACAAGAAAAACCTATGGTGATCTGTTCCACGAATGATCCAAACATACACCTGATTAAAGTCCAAGAACCTTGAGAATATTTTCAGCTTACTCATTTGCAAACCAATTTTGCTCATTCAGTCATATTTTCTACATATGTTAGTATTAGAAGCATGTTGCTCAACGACCAGTAGATGATACACCTTCCTTCAAATGAATCAAAGATAAAAGTATTTTCCAGAAGAAGGAATTGTAATACAGAGAAAAACCCCTACCTAGTGTAACCTACTACAGCAAGCTAATTTCACTGAGATTACAGGCTATGATACAGAATACACTGCATACCTCAATAGGTAGAAGTGATGAAACTGAACCTTCAGCACCTATAGATGTCTTTCAGCACAAAAGTGGCTCCACTGCAAACCACTTTAAGGCCCCACTAAAACAGGAAAATTGTCTAACACAGATATGAACACCATCCAATTTGATATCCTTATCTGTATCATTTTTCTCATCCAAGTTTGTAGGATCACGCACTGCTAGCACAGTGATCCTACACAAGTTCTGCTGGTATTTTCCATTTCTGTCCCTAACATACAGTGCTCATTTGGCCCTTGCAGGAAAACATTCCTGTTAGCAATTGTAAAGTTGGTTCTTATTTAAAACGTTTTATGAGAATTATTCCAAGTGCAAGTACTGCTTAAAGATTCAGTAGGCTCCTTCTTGCAATGTACAGTCAGATATGCAGTAGTTATAATACACAGAACAATAATATCATAACAGAAACTGCATCTGAAATGAGGACTTTAACCAGCTTTCCTTTTTAAAAAAACAAACCCTTAAATTTCAGTAGAAAAATCAAGATCAATTCAATACATTTTCTGATCTCAATACAAAGAACATATTAACATTGATGCTGCAAGCAAAGGTTCAAAACATTCAAAATATTTTAAAGACAACTGACTAAACAGGCTCACTGATTTGAACATTGACAGCACAGCAGAACTCACTCTCCCTATCAACATCCCTAACACATTTATTTCTAAAGCCCAAAAATACAAAAAATACATATGCATATATACCTCAAAGAAGAGATCCTGTAGTTAATGTAAGGAACATTTCCTCTCCTGGTGAAAGCAGAGCTCACAAGCAAACAGAGGAGGTTGAGAAAATCATATGGCCAAATATACCAGCATCCATTGAACGCACATTCTGTCTTGAAGATTTTAGCAGCAGGAATAGTAATCAACTTGAAGGACATGTCATTAAATGAGGAGGACCAGGAATCAAAGCCTTAGTATCTCATAAAGCTTAAACATAGAAAAAGTACAAGTCCAAGGAGCTGACAAAACTGTTGGATTACAATAGGCATGTGAAAAACAAGAGGATAAATCTTTGATTAAAAATTTAGCAGCACATTCTCCTTTACCAAACAGGAGTCAGGGAAGAAGCATCAGACCCAGCTGCAAAGATTAATCACTGGTCTTCATTACAGCAAAGGGTAGAGAATTTATATTTTTTTCCAATTTCTTTTTAATTGGCAGAGGAAGGCTGTGTAAAGCTACGTGGACACCTGCAATCAGAACTGTAACTAAAGTAATTAATTATTTCAGCTAAATTCCACGTGTACCAAGAGGAATGACAGCGTGGCAACATGTGCCATAGCACTTGTAGGCGACCCTCAACTGCATACTCCTTACAAGGCAGGTTAGGTTTTCTACTACTGGAAGGACAGCTGCTCAACTAAGGTAGTTCAAGCCTACAAAAGCTTCCATTCCAACTCCATCCAGTCACACACCTTAAGCCCCACATGAAAGTCAGAATCTGATGTGCAAGCTATCCTTATAAATACATTAAGATTAATTTGGGGAGCATTTCTAAATTTTTACTGAGACTTTAAACCTACTGCAAGATCAATCTTCATTAGACCTAATAATCAAAACTTCATAGGTTACTGTCGTGGTTTGACAGTTACACAGAAATTCCTTTTTCATAATGAAAACAAGGACTGCCAGGAGGTATTTTCCAATTGTGACAAAGAACTCTCAAGTGAATACTAACAGCTTGTCTAGTAAAGCCTTCAGGTAAGGAAAAAAAACCACACCAACCCCCCCCCCCAAAAAAAACAAAACAAAACACCCAAACAAACAAACAAAAACAAACAAAAAAAAACAAACAAAAAACAATCTAACAGAATTTTGCAAAAGGTGACACTTTCTTAAAAAACCATAATGCATAGCATCAATCTTAAGAACACATACACTACAGGAAACATTATAAACTGCTTCTATGCAAGGAATTCTTGAACCAAACTTATGCAAGAATAACTTCGTCTTTAATTTTGAAAGCCTTCAACAACAAATTCACTGTCTATTAGTTCTAAATTTACATATAGTTTGTTTGCCTGACTTGCCCTGCCTCTGACATCTGCTTTGATGATTTTCACTTTCAGCTTTTCCAACCTGCTTCTCAAAATTGGTGGAACTGTTTGGGAGTTCAAGAGACTGCTAACTCCTCCAAGCCACTAAATGCCCTAAAATTTTAAGGAAATGAATTACTACTGGACAGTGGGAACATGCAAATTTATACCTAGCACAATATACAGTGTCCCTGCAGATAAACTTTAACTCTTACTAATTTTTTCTAATACAAAAAATAAAGAAATTGCAAGTATTTATTTGTTACCGCTTACTTTGCTAAAATCCAATAAAGACCATGCACTGAACTAGTAACCCTACTATGTATAGAAAATACAAGAAAATAATTAGGGAATTAAATATATTGTCATATTTTCTAATAACATTTTACTGCATAATTTTACCTCAGTGATAGAGAGTAACACTATTAGAAGCTTAATGCTTGCTGAGACCTCCTTCTTCCACCACAGAACACTCATACTATCTGACTGTACCTTAAACAAGTAGCTGATCACATAGAATCAGCATTACTCAGTGGCTTAGAGTAGATACAAAAACATTTCAAGCCCAAGTTAAATCAAATGTTAAAAACGGAATAGGAACTGAAGCACAGAAACAGATTAAAGTACTTTGGACTGATTGTTGGCAGCTACTCATGCCCTAAAGATAAACTTTTATCAGGCCATATGTGCAAAACTTACCTCTAGTCATTTATCATTCTCTATAGCGGTAGGTTTTGAAAGCATCTTAAGTTGCCAGACAGGTAGGGATTATAATGCTTGTTTGCTAAACATAATAGAAAATTCCAGAATGTGTGAAAAACACAAGTCCTTCAACCTTATTATTCTGCAGCAGTTGGTTTCATAAAAAGTGACATCAGCTGTGCAACTGAATTCCAAACTGACATTTTTTCCTCTGATTTTCAAGTATTTGAAGTTCCAGAACAGATTGGGGCCCAGACAATTAAGTTGCCTGAAGAACAATTCTTCCTAACTGCCCAGAATAAATAGATACTGCTTGCATCACCTTTATTATATTTTTACTTGCAGAGGGAGGGTGCAAAGACTGAGTCAAGCTGTTTTCAGTGGTGTCCAGTGACAGGACCAGAGGTAATGGGCACAGACTGAAATACAGGAGGCTCTTTGAACCTCAGGAAAGAAAAAAAATTATTTTTTAACTGTGAGGCTAGACAAGCACTGGCACAGCTTGCACAGAGAGACTGTGAAATTTCTCTCCTTGGAAGCATTCAAAAGTTGTTTAGACATGGTCCTAGGGAACCAGGTCTCAGTGGCCCTGCTTGAGCACAGGTGTTGAACCAGATGATGTCTAAAGATCACTTCCAACCTCAACCATCCGGAGACACCCTCTTAAGTATTCATATAGGTAAGACCAAAACAATGTAATGCAGACCTGAAAAATACCAGATGCAACAACTATGCAATTGGCATTACCTTGCAAGGAATTAAAAGGTCTTGATTGTCAAAAGATTGTGACAACTTGCAATGACTTGTCATTTCCTTGTTGCTTCCACTACAGTAGGTGTAGTGGCACACACAATATTTTAGAATGTCCACACAATAAATTACTGCAATACTAGATTTAAAGACATACTACAAAAAAAAAAAAAAAAAAAAATAAAAAAAAAAAACAAAAAAAAAAAAAAATTAACAAACAAAAAACTGTTTATGATATTGATTTGTGCTCACAGCAGTGGAACTGATCAGTGGGAGTTGCTCACTCTAGAGTATTACCTTTATTTGCCAGTTCGGTAGTTACTGAAGACTACAGCAGCTTCTGTATTAAAATGCATTTGTGGACCTTATTTTACTAGACTTCTACCTTTACAGTTATTAAAAACTTTTATCAGCTTGTTAGAAGAGCAATATCTTAATGCAGTACTCCGTCTCTTAGGAAAATTACTTTTTTCCAGAAGTAGTGGCTATTATTCTATTAGCTAAAAAGCTAATAACAAAACCCATAACAGCATTATGGATCAGCCTGGCACTGGCCTAAATAGGTAGCAGCAGCAATAGTCCTGTCATCTATGGAGCATGCCACAAGTCCAAAAGGTAGTTATCCCTTGGTTATTCCAAATGCAGAGGCTTCATCAAATAGCTCATGCAGCCCTATTTCCATGCACACTATTATTCTTCCAGGCCATCTTTCCTCCAGTAACAATCAACCTGTGGCTAATTTCAGACGGGCAGGGCAAACCAAATATCTTAAGGATCTGAAGTTATGTAAAGACAAGTTCAATAAAGACACACTAGATTTTCACGAAGGACCAGCTGCAGCTCGTATCAGAACATCTTTGTGTATTAACACAGAAATACCTGACCTGGACTTGAAATCAGTCACTCAACCAAGGCACTAACACAAGGCACAACTAAGGCAGAAGACAAGGATTTTAGCTTTGAGAAGGAAAAGGTTTATCTTTGAAATTTTATTTCTGCTTACATTGTAGCTTTAATAATACTCCCATAACACTGAAGTCATCAACACCTGCTTCAGTTGGCAGTTCCTGTGGATGGCTATAAAGTTATACTATGATTTCTGGAATGCCCTGCCTAGCTTTTTGATCTATGATTAAGATGGCATATAGAAAATAAAATGAAGAGAAGCATGCCAAGCAATTTAAAGAACCACCTGAAAAATATGTTAAAGGCCACTTAGGATCTAGCTTAATTTCAGTAAGGGAGATTTCCATTGGTGTCACACAATTTACATAACAGCTTTCCACTAAAGCAGTCAGTTGGTTTTGGCATGGCGCCTGCTTATACACCAAATGAAAATAATCTTAAATTATCTGTTGCAGCCGGCTCAGCATGAACATTTCCTTTAATCTGGTGGAAGGCTGATTAATGGGACACATCTCCCAAATTGCTTGCCATCTCTGCCATATGTAATGAGCAAAACCAAGATTCAGCCTTAACACACATACCCCCTTTTCCAAGTATATGTAAGCCAAATGTATTATTCCAGGTTTTTTTACTTTTTATTTTTAATTTTTTTTTTTTTTATTTTGGAAGCCAATGAAGATCTTGTGGAAGCCTCTGTTATATGAGGAGCCTGACAGCAGCAAAGAATTCACATCTGAGAAGTGACTTCCACCAGTTTCATCCCCCAGGGAAATAATACTAAGTCTAAAACTCAAATAGCTATCTAGCTACCTCTATTCATGAAAGAGAGCAATACTGATATTACAAATTGCCAAACATGAATACAAAACACAGACCCACTTATGTTATTCTTTAGGCTAACTTTTCTAAAAGTCTGCCTGAAAAACATAGGAATCCAAGAAAGAAAATATACGTATACAATTAGCATCAAGTCACTATATCAGATTATTTGAAGATATTTCAGCTAAAAGACACAGTAAAAAAAAAAAAAAAAGATATCTAATAGGAATTCAGTTTTATCAAAATAAGCTTGAGTCTCTGATATTCAGTTTCTATAACGCAGAATTAGAAGTATCCTAAAAAAACTCAACATTCCTAAAACTGGGGGAAGTGGAAGGAGAGCCCACGCCACTGCCTCAATTCTTCCATAGCACCACACTTGCATAAAAAGAAGCCAAAACAGTTTTAGGCTGAACTTTGTAAACTACCCATTTATAACTCAAACTGCTTCTTTTTGTGACTGAAGATACAGGACAGTGCAGTGCTGTAGTGTAAATATAGAAGTTGGAAAATAGTACTTTACCACAGAAGCAGCTTAGAGGGTGTGTTGGATTTTAAGATTAGTTCAAACTCTTCATTTTACTTTTTATAGATTTATAGTAACAAGTTATAGTTAAACTGTTTTATTGCAGAGAAGATAAAATAAAATTACATATAGAACATAAAGCCATGCAAAAACTAATGTGTTTTACAAAGTATTTGGAGTACCAACTATAAATTAAACCATAAATCAGTCAAAACTGCAGCATCCAGGAAGAAACAATTACAGATGCAAGTGTTCACTCTTTAGTCAAAAAACAATTACTGCCATATGCTTGCAGTTCAGGGGATTTTTTTTGGAGTTTCACCCTCCCCCCTCAGTTTGTTTTGTTTTTAAATTGCAACACCAATATAACTATCTAACCTGTTGCATTTTCAATGTTAAAAATCACACTCCACCATTCCACATGTAGCATAAATAGATATAAAACAATTTATAGCAGAATACTGGGAAGATTTTACTCAATTTGCTCTTTACTCACCTTACATTAGAATGAATATTCACATTAGAATGAATATTCACATAGTAGATATGCAACTCTTTCAAATTGTTCACAAGCATTTTTCAATATTGATTATGGAAAGCCTACTATAACAACATAATAAACTTCTAAAATAAGTAGTTTTATTTTTAGATAGCAATCTGACAGAGCTTCTTACAGGAAAGTTTTAATTATGACATTCCAAGAAAGGTGACCGAAGTGGACTTGACGGAATTTACTTTCAAAATTGTTATTTTCTACACATTTCTGATGTAGGTATGCACCCTCTTCACCTTCCCCATCTCTATCTTGACAAAGACATAGATTTATACTAACTCCGTTCCTTCAGGATTTACTATTAATATACATTCCAATGAAGACACAGAGGTACCCTGTGCAGGTGCATTTCTGGCTCGTATTGTTCACTGACAACCATGCCTGTACCATATCCTTCAACTAATAGTACAAGAGGGGAGGCCACACAGTGTCTTATAACCTCACAAACAGAATCCAGGAATTTGAGAATTCACAGGGAGGAAAACATACTACAGTGCAGATATGCAAAATACATAATTTTAGAAATTGTTTTGCTGCAAGCTAGGCAACTGTCTCATCTTATTCTTGTTCATTTATTCCAGCAGTGACAATGTATCTGATGTCAACTGCTATGAGGATCCTAGCTAAGGACAGCAAGCTAGCTCTCACCAGACAGTTTTTGATGCTCCTTCAAGAGCAAACACTGAACGATACGTATTGAATTACCTAGTAAAGACTAGGAAAATTTTGGATCAACACATACTGACCTTCCACCACTTACACATCATACGCAAGCAGCCTAGTTTAAAACTAACTCTTCTGTGGGTGCAGAAGTCCTCCTACATTTCTAGAATCTGTGATTTCAGCTAACAGTTTTATGGTCAGCAGAAAAAGACAATTGTGAGTAGACCTAACACCCAACATGATCAATCCTTTTCTAATCATGCCAGATCCAAGAAGTTTGAGTTGCCAGTTCTTTTAGTAAAGCATGGTACTGTAGGAGAGAATAAAGAGAAAAGCCCATGTGTCCTGAATGAGAGTGGTTAACAACGACAGAAATGATATACAGATCATTAGGAAACTTTGTCAGTCCAGACCAGCTATAGATGATCTAGCGCATCTAATCAGCATTTGGAGGTTATTAGGAAGACACAGTGACCTTATACAGTAATTTCTTTTAGCAAATATATAGCTGTAGTAGGGTTCTGTAGGCTGTCAGAAATATTTTGTGTTCTTTTGCAAATGATCTCTGCAAATTTAGACTTTTATCTGAAATATATGATAGAATTCCAGCACCACAGTGCAATACCAAGTGCCACTAATATAGGGTTTACCAATACCACAGCTATTAGCTTTTTGAAATTTACTGCTGTCTGACAAATATCAGACAGTTCTTCAGGATCTGAAGAGAAATGGTAATATAAAGAAGGGAAACTCATTGGAGTTATATAGGGGGCATCCAATAGTAATTTCTAAACTTTAATCAAAACAGCTGTAATTTATAGGGTTCCTATAAAGGAGATACTTGTTTCTCAAAGATTAGGAGTACTCCCCTATCACCATGCGAAGAGAAGTAGAACTAAAAGGAAGTACTTTTCTTTCTCTCACTCAACAAGATATTTGTGGGGTTTTCTGACTGATCAATAAGGCAGTATTGTTTCTAAGTGGAAAAAAAAAACCACAAACAAAAAACAAAACTCAAACAGCAACTCAGTTATTTCAGGATTTTACATCACTCCAATAGACCCTTTAAAAAAATATTTTTATTTCACATATTAACAGTTTTAGATTTCAGCTCCTTTCAATTTAGTAACTGAAATACAATCAGTGACATTTAAATGCGTTGCAAGATAATGATTTACAAGTAACCACTTAAAATACTGTCAGGTCTCCTAAAACAAAATCAATCTTTTAAATATGAAGTAGTCTTACTATTTTTGTTTTACCTAAACATTTTGTAACAACAATTCACAAAAATCATCTCTTTGGAGGAACATATCTATAACCTCGTGTTCATAGTAAGATTTCTCCTGTTTTACAGTCCAAGCATACTGCATTTCTATCATGTGCACTCTCTTCCATTAATCTGATGAAGGCAGATTTCCTACCATCAATCTACTGACCACATTGCACAACCTAAAATTTTAATGCAACCACAAGTTTATCACTTAACAAACCTGAATTATCAGAACATACCAGTTTTTTCCGATGTTCTGAGAAACACCATGTCGGATGGGATTCGTTGATTCTAAAGAGAAAGGAAAAAAAGGTGTATTTTTCGTAAGAAAGAAAAAAAAAAAAAAACACAGTGAATTCCAATCAAATGTCCAGTAAGATCTATCACCAAAAGGTCACACATGGATTGAAACTCAATTAAAATAGGATTGCTCATAGTACTTCAAATTCAGCATTTGCAATGCAGAAATCAATATTTTCAAAAAATATACAATAAGCAAACAACAGCTAATCCTTTCAGATGCTCTTTATAAGTGAATCATAAATATCTAAAGAACTACGACAGATTTACATTTTCTTGACTGAAAGCAGTAATTTGAAAATATCTATTTGAAGTATTCCAAAAATAATTTCAGCAAAACTCTGACACTCCACGTATATAATAGAAAAAAGAAAAGAAATTTAACACATCTGCTTTGGCACTCGAGTTGCAAACATGTAGCAAGTATTCTCCTCTCTCCCAAAACACACAAACATACACAGAAAAAGCAGTAAGTCAGAGAACAGCATTTTCCTATTCCACATCTATAAACTCCTCCTTTACAAAGGCAAGAATGAATTAATTTTTCTTCTAACGCACAGAGACACATGCACATGCATGTGCACACCTGTTCTGCCATTTCCTTTTCAAGCACACAACTACCTTTATCAAATCACGTTTTCATTTGCTGACCAGCCTATCTAAGCTTTCACAGAATAAGCAAAATGAACAGTGGTGCTGTCCCACACACATGCAATCTGCGATGCAACTACCCAAATCCTTAGCTCTCCCACTATTGTAAACAAGGCATCTACCAACAGTAGTTAGACATTGCCAACACAGGGTTTAAGAATGAAAAACTGGAGGAAGCAAAAATAACCAACATATCAAAACCTGAAAGAGATACAGCCCTAGAAAGGAAAAGAAGTGACAGACGAAGCTGACAGGGACCAGGATGAACAATGGACAGAGAAAATGTCCAGAGAAAAGATACTGTACTGAATACTGTACTGAATATGTCCAGAATGTGCTGTGCTGTTTGATATGGAAGCTAAACACAAAGATTTATGTTTCATTTACAGACTACCTTTAACCAATTAAGAAATCTCAGTGAATTATGACTAATAGTTTTATTAGTTTCATGCTAAAAAACATTTCTTAATATTCAATTTAGATTAATTGTTAAGAGGATATAACCCTGAAATATTTTTTCACACACAAAGTACCTCCATTTGATAGCAAGAATCACAGAATAATAGAACAGTTAGGGTTGGAAAAGATCATGTAGTTTCAATCCCCTGCCATGGGCAGAGACGCCTCATACTAGACCCTGTCACCCAAGGTTCTGCCCAGCTTGGCCTTGAACACTGCCAGGGTTGGAGTATTTACTAGTCTGTTCCAATGCCTCACCATCTCACAGTAAAGAACTTCTTCCTTATATCTAACCTGAACTTCCCCTTTTCTAGTTTAAACCCAATTACCCCTTGTCCCATCACTACAGTCCCTAACAAAAAGGCCCCTTTTGGCATCCTTGTAGGCTCCCCTTTCAGATACTGGAAGGCTGCTATGAGGTCTCTACAGAGCCTTTTCTTCTCCAGGCTGAACAGCCCCAACTTTCTCAGCCTGTCTTCATATGGGAAGTGCTCCAGGCCCTTATTGTCCTCATGGCCCTCCTCTGGAGTAGCTTCAATAGCTCCGTGTTCTTATGTAGAGGCCACCAGAACTGTTCACAGTACTCCAAGTTTTCCTGTTACACTTGACTGATAATGCTTTGAAAGCCACTTCATATCTAAGGCTCATCTTTTCTTTTTTAAGAGCTCAACTCTCTGACTTGAAAAGAAAAACATATTTGACAAGGCCCCCAACACGGCATATACAAACCTCAAGCTTTCAGCCTTAAAAACCTGACTGAATTTACCCAACATAAAAAGTTAAGAAGCATGAGCATTTCAAAACTGCACAATTATTCTGTATTTCACACTTCATTAACAATCAGACTGCAAAATTAATACAGCAATAACAACTCAATTGTGGCTCTGTTTTGCACATAAACTACCAGCTATAGAAAAGCAATTATTTTATACAGAAGAAACAGCAATTATGATGGGTTCAGGCTAACCTAGAAACTTCAAGACATTCAGCAATGGAACATCTCACATACTGAATGCAGCATTCAGAACCTCATCTTTAAATTTTGTAATGTAATCCTAATTACAAAACTTATGTTCACTGCATCAAAGTGGAAGATACAAATTCTGTGGATTATTAAAAGGCATAAATATCAAAGAAAAACATGGGTTCAAAAATTACAATAAATTCTAGTGCATTCAGCAGCTCTTGAATGTACTTATCCCAACAGGAATCTAGACAATAACCCTGACCACATATCAGCAAATGCATTCAAAAAATCCTCCCAGAAGGACCAACAAACACAGGGTATTTTTGTTCATTTGGGTCAAGCCAAGACTCCATCTCAACATTTAAGGACACAACACTGTTATGAACTGAAAGGAACCCAGCATTCTTCTCATGGGTTCAGCAGCAGCAGTTGTTTTTCTCCTTTAAGTGGTAGCTGGTGCAGCACTGTGGTTTGGATTTTGGCTTGGGAACAGTGCTGATAGCACCAGTGTTTATAGTTACGGCTTAGAATGTTTAGGCTGGCCAAGGACTTTCTGAGTTTCAT
>JASSUY010014789.1:0-28309 GCA_032466535.1 Forpus xanthops | reverse complement strand
AGTGATTTATGTTATACCTTAGTTACTAAACTGTTCTTATCTCAACCTGTGGGAGTTGCATTTTTTCGATTCTCCTCGCCATCCCCCCGGGGCTGGGGAAGAAAGAGGGGGGAGTGAGTGAGAGAGTGACTGCATGAGTTTGAGGGGCTTAAACCGCAACATAGAGTTAATGAATGTTTCCTTGAGCCCCTAAGAAAGAAGGGTATTGTTTGGAGCTGTATAAATCATCCTCCTTCATAACTAAAGCTGAGTGAGCATCTGTGTTAGATTGGAGCCCCATGCTCTTATAGTAAGCCAATCTTGACCTTCATCTGAGCTTGACTCAAATTAACCTGAATGTCAGTTTTCCTCGGACCTGGAGCTTTTTGAGCCTCCTTGTCAGAACTCAACAGCACCTCCTGGCTTCTAGTTCTGTGTATGCCCTGAGTCAAGCCCAACTGCTCTCTCAAGAGAAGCTAAAGAGACAGGCATGCACCGTCTCTCTTCCCCTTCTATGCTCTGGTCCCTGGGCAGAGAAACACCATTCACATGGGCTCGAAGGTTGCTGCAGCATGCTGTCAAGACTCTGTGTCTTGGTGGCTGACGGGCAGCAGCTGCTCTGTTTGGACACAGCCAGTGTTAAATCAGTTAGGATCCAGATTTGAGCAAGGAACTACACAAAAGCCTGAAGCCATTCTTTGCTATTATTATTTACTATCCCATGTTAGCCAAACTTTGAATCCAATTAAAACTTTTGACTGTGCTGAAATCTGAGTGTAGGTTTAAAATACGTGGTTCTTCCCTATCCCTCCTTCAGAAGCAAAAGTGCAAGAGCAGCCACGCTTTTATTCATTTAAAAAGAAATGGCTACCTGATGGACACTGCGCTCAAATGTCATAGCACCAAAGTGGGGATCGATAGCAATGCCAAACATCTTCCCAGCTCTGTGCAAGTACCATACAGTACCACATAAACTTTCCCGGCGGTGTACTTGCATTAAGCATTTAGAAGCAGCTCATCGGTGTGATGCACCTGGTGTCCCTCAGGCTGCAATCAAGGGTGCCCCCTTATGGGAGCAAGACTATAGCTGAAGATAGCATACTTAAATGTGCATTCTAAGGAAAGGGAAACTGCAATAGTGACATAACAAGCTTTTCTTCTTCTCACACTCCCCGCTCCCCCCCCAAGCGGGCATGAAAGAGATGGTTAAAGGACCATTTCTTTATATTAGATTTTCAAGGGCAGGAAGTGTTATATTTATTGTACCTAAAGGAAAACAATGTACTAAACAGCCATCTCCGTTAATGATTCTGTAAAGCTGTTTCTTATTTTGTTTTGCTGAGGAACCAATTAAACTGACAGAATCAGAAGTTCCAGTGAATCTTTTCAAGTAAAGAAAATTCTTTACTAACTACACTTCTGCAAACAAAATATTAAAGGTTTCTGGTGTCGCTATAAATGTACAATTCATTTAACAAAATATTTGCAAGCTATATGTAAATTAACTTCCTTTCATTGTTCCTCTGTTGATAATAAATACTTTTCCTGAAACACATTCAAAACAAGTATTATAACTTCATGGCAAACACAGCCAGATGGGTGTTCTACGCTTAACCCTCACCATCCTTTCCATCCTGTGAGTTGCTGAACATGTTAGCAAGTTCTCTCTGTCCCTTTTGCCTGGAGGCTCCTTAAAAACTTGCAGCAATGCTGAGGGTGGTGGCTACACAATTTCAACGGGTGCGATGTACAATGGATGCTGCTAACAAATTCCCTCAGGGTGACTGACCAGTGAGAACCACCGCATACTCTAGACACCCACAATTATAGTGTAACTTCAGCCAGAAGGGAGCTTGGCAGTTATCTGGAGCAATCTCCAAGTGCAAAACAGAGTGAAGGACATCAGATTGATGAGGACTGAGCCATTAGTATCTCCACAGATAGATAATTTGCTGCCTCTCTGTGTCTCCTGTGCCAGTGATTTCTGTTTCAACTTTTTTTTCTCAGTACATGGAGACAAAAATTACTGCAGCAAAATTAACAAGCTGAGGTTTAAACAAAATGTCCCTCAAACTTCACCAAAAAGGTCCAGGTCTGATCTCTCAGCTACTCTAATTAGACAGCTGTATGGGTACACCATATAGCCTGTGGTATAGCTCACATAAAAAAAGGTGACTTACAGAGTATTCAATGAAGTCTAAAGGTAGTACTTCTGGTTCAAACTGGGCTCCATCAGAAAAGGTTATTAGAGACAGTGGTTCGTTTTTGGTTTTCCTTCAAAATCTTCCTATACTGAAAATAAGTCTTTAATATTTTTATAAGAATTCTAAAACTCAAGGGTATAAATTTTTCCAGTTTTTATGAACGTTTGTTGGTTTTCAGTTGAAATGTCCATGTTTGATTGTGGTGGTTGTTAATACCATAACTTGAGGTGGCAAGGTGCCACTCCATATAGGGTTTTGTCATGTTCATCTTAGCCCTATGGGTGATGTGTCCTTGCATTTTGCTCTGTATATTGAGGGTTATGCTGCAGTTTCACCACCTGCCTTAAGTAACTGTGTGGCACTCTGTACTTGCCTAAGGGAGAAACAGGGAATGCAAGTCACCCTTCAGTTGGGAAACATAAGCACTTTGCAAAGACTTTAAGTGCCAAAAGATACAGCTGCACCTACCAGAAACTTCAAACCCATCTAGATGCCCAGCTGCCATTCTCTGCTTTTCCAGCTCCATTTGCTGTTTCTGTCAGAAAAAGTATGAGACAAGTGGCTACTGATCTTTCAACTTTGGAGGTTATGAAGACCAAAGCGAGCGAATAATGGGAAAAAAAACCCACCAAAACCAAGAAGCAAACACCAAGTATTCACTATAATTTTGCAGATTCAGGTAACTGTTGACAGTTAAGTCTGAGTCAGCAAATACTGTAAATGGCGACTTGCTTTTGTAGTTGAAATTTATGGTAATGTACCTTTACAAAAACACTTGACTACACATCTGCAAACTCTAATCTCCTTAGAGCTGAATTAAATTTCAACAATTATGTTATACAGCTTAGGGATGAATTTCAATTCACACTGCATGATTTATTTGTTTACTGGCTAGCAAGGGACAGAACTTGCAGATTATGAAAACGCATTCATATCCTGCTAATTGGACTTGATTTCTGTGGTTACTATGCAATAAAACTGGAAATACTCTTGGGACAGCTTAGAGCCCACTTTTCTCAGCATTGTACATAGTAACATTTTGACTCTGTAGCAAGCTAGGGACCAGTTAAAAGGAAGCCTACTGGGCCTTACGGCTAAAATGGGTTTTATTTCAAAGTCAGAAGATCATTTGCTAGTATTTCATCATATTCCATTAGAATACTTCTTCCCAACTATTAAAGTGAAGAACTTGTATAAAATACTGATTTTTGTTCCCGTTGTTTTTCCTCCCCAACACATACTGATAATGACACATTTTCTTCAAGTATTAGCTTATCTGTGCCAGAATTTTTATGTAGAAGTGGTTAAAAAATGGAAACAAAATTATACAGTGGGTTGCATGTCATAATGTTTTGCAATTTCATTGTAGGGCTTCCATCTTTGCCATTTAATCCAGAATATTTATCAAAACCTTCACAATAAGCCTAAATCACTAAATGTTTGTTATAGAAATAGTAGTTTTATATTTCTATATAAAATAGATGCAGGGCTTCTTTCTTTAAAAGTCAGAAGGCTAAAGACCATTTACCTCTGACAAGCAGAAGTATTCAAGGCAAAATTTGTACATGTTATCCTACCTTTTTGACTTCTTTCTTTGGTGTCAGTAAATAGGGCTAAGCAGCCAAAATGAGACTAGGGGATAGAGGACTATTTCTGGATAAACTAATGGTGCTTGCATTCAGAACGCACATACTGTACCTTTATAACACTTACCAAACAAGAGTCTCAGAGCTCTTGGCAGAATTCTAATCAAAGGCAAGGAGCTGTGTAAGATAGTGTAAACCTAATCACAGCAATTTAAATGACACTTGCAATTATCATCTCGAGCCCTGTTTTTCCATCTCAATCTCTCGATGACCAAGCAGCCTTGTCAGTTGGTTTTACCCCACCACTCAACAGAACATAATGAACACTTTAAATTTCATTCCTTGAGCTCTCCCCAAAAGACTGCCTTACTGGGTTCATCTATGTTTTCATAAACTTGATATGCTTCAAAGGCTTGCTTTGGCCTTACAATGGCCTTACAAGGCAACATGCTTTCTGGCTGACTAGGCTGGATTCTGGGACTCCTGGGAAGCAAAAAATAATGGATTTTTTTTTTCTTCTTGAGCTTTTGTGGGAATGTCTGAATTGCAGAACCTCCAGAGCAGGTCTGTCAGACAATTTTGGCAAATTCTCAATGTGATAACTACAGTACTGTACTTTGCTGGGAAGGAAAACCCATTAGGAAAATAACACTTAACTGCTACACTTCTTTTTCTCTCTTGTGGTGCACACGATTTACCAAGAAAATAAAATAACATAAAATTATTCATTGGGTACACTCATGATCAAAGAATAAAGCAATGGGGGTAAAGCAAGATGGACATCAGCTAGTTTCGCTGTAAGCTTAAATCACTGAAAATTATTCCCCGACACAGGCAATAAAATCTTAGTTTTGTAACTACCCTGTAAAACACAAAAATGGGACCTCTTGCAAAAGTTAAAAGGCTATTGCTTTTAATTGTCATTTGCACTAGTTAAAATCAAAAGTGCAAATTTCTATGCACTGAAATATGCATGCTCATGCTGTGCTCTGTGCGTTGTCAATTTTATGTCCAGTCTCTGGTTAGTGTCAGATAAAAGAAGAACATTTTTATTTTGTGGAGGAGGTGCTCTTAAAAAGCAGCAAAGCACATCAGGCAAGGGAGAAATAGTAAGTTAATCTGCCATAAAGCAGGACATGAAAATGTGCTTCTCCTTGTATCTGCAAAAGTTAGTGAAGCCATTCTCTCTACTTTAAATAATGAAAACTCATTGTTCCCCCAGTGGTGTGACTGGTTCAGGAATAGAAAATTTTCAACAATAACAATACAATTCCTCTTAATCACTTTTAAATTTTAGCTATTAGGGTTCCATAAAATGAAAGCAGTGAGGCCTTTATCATCCTGGGATCCCAGAATATGGTCACCAGTAAAATGTTTTGAGAGACTGGTGGTGGGGTCATGGTAAAGGCAACACACGCAGACCTATCTTACAGAACAGCACTCATCATCTGCCATCTCTCCCATTGTATAGTTCTCATAGAGAAGCAATATGACTTTTGCCTCCAGTAGTGCTTATGTTATCTAGGGCATTGCTTCCTCATGCATCCTATTCCAGGGGATAAATAGTACCAGAGAGGGTAAGTGAGGGGAGATCAATGAGCAGTGTGACCATGGGAGCAGGATGCCATGCATTTGCCATCTTAAAATTTGGCAACTGAAGAAGTGTGGAGCTACCTTTCAGGGAAGCTCAGAAAGGAGTAGGATAGCTGAGGGCTAGAGAGGAAGCTGAAGCTGGGTGATAGCATGCTGCAGTAAGTAAAGAAGATAAAATGGCTGAGGGATAACAGATGTATTCCAGTCAAAGTATAGCAAAGAAGTGAGTGATGCACATATTCTGTTGCTTGAGCTGCTATCTAGTGCAGGAAGTCTATCTGAATGGTGCAGAGCTCACTGAACCCAATCCCTTTATGCCTGCTCAGCTTGTGGTTCAACATACTGTGTCTTTCACCTCATCATGTAAAGCCTTGGTCTTACTATTGCTTGCTGAAATGGAGGGTGTTGCTCCCACTGAAGCTGACAGGGTGAATCGTGGGAGTGATGTGATATGGCTGCAAAAGCCTTTGTGGTGTGGGCAAGGAGCGCTCCAGCCCGTGGTGTGCTGGGGAGGCAGCTGCTGAGCAGCATGATGTGTATGCAAAGTAGCTTCCCCAGCTAAAATCTGACAACTGAAGCCACTGTGAGACCTCTGGACCACTGCCATATGCCTTATGTCCTGGGTCACATGCCAAAATCTGTGCCACAAAGCAGTCGTGTGCATGCTTTAGTCTTGCTGAAGTCAAAGGGAATTAAACACATCTTCAAAGTTCAGTGTGGGCTTCAGCACTCCTGTGTCATTGTACTGTCCTGCTGCAGGGAGGTGCATTTCTCTCACAACAGCTCTGAGACAGCAGCAATCAAGTCAAAGGCTCACAGCACTTGCTGCTGTATTTTAGCTGCATTCAGAAGGGAGCACATTCCAACTGAATGTGTTTTGCACCTCTGAGCAGCGACTGCCCCAAAGCTCCCAAATTTTCAAAGAGTTACATGGGGATTTATCCAGCCAAATCCCATTATAATCAATGGGAGATGGGTGAATAATTACACTGCAACTCTTTGTAAATAACAGGGAAGGTTGCCAGCTATTACTGATTATGATGCTAACTTTCTGTAGTTATAGATCAACACATCTATTTGAACTGCACTTAGACCACCAGGTTATTTCACATATCAGGATAGTTTCTGTGTTTACTGTGCACATCACTTCAAAGAACCGGGGTTGATGACTTTTGGTCCACTGTGTTAGCAGTCCATCTCCTCTCCATCTCCTGTTGTTTCCTTTCACAATCTGAGTAACAAAAAAATGGTGGTGTAAATAGAGCTCCAACAAAGAGGTCTGTTGAGCCTGTAATGCTCCCCTGAAAGGAGGCTGTCTAGGGGATGAATGGAGCAGCCTCAGCCTAGCAGTAGCGGGGAAATAGATGACTTGGCATTGGACAGTAGCAGCCAGCAGGGTGCATATGCCTAGTGTAGTGGCAAATAATGGTTAAGCTAGTCAGTTGAAGGGCTAAATGAGAGTACATTGTCTAACCCTGTAACCGTAACTAAATTGTAACCTGAAAAGAGTTTATAAACATCTGGCTGCTAGCCCATCTTGAAAGCTTAATAGCTAAATCTTAGGTGCAGTATTTCTTAAGGCTTCAAATTATTACTTGAAAGTATTGCCATCTTAAGCAGATTAATGGCATTTCAGGATTGTAGAGTGTTGTGGTTTCAGCTTCTCTACTGAGTTTTCCCATTGAATTAGTTTCCACAAGATCCACATTTATGATTGAAGCTATTTCCATTTGGAAACAGACCCTCATTTGGGAACTCATTTTGGTTTCATGACATCTTGCTGCTGATTTTATAGCTCTTCTCAGTATCTCATACAAAATTCTAGCCTGGTGGTACACCTTAACTTCACTAATGATTATATTCATGTCTTTTTTGAGATGCTTATCTGTTTAAACTCAAATGGAGTAAGTGACACATCTGTAACTTTTCATTTCTCACAAATTCAGCAGTGCGGGAGCACATTTCCCTGCACAGTCCTATTTTATTTTAATATTGCTATTCAGTGACAATAAAAAGCGTATACTGGTTAGACTAATAAGCATGTGACCTCCTCTGCAGACTAGCTTTTCAATCTTTTTATAGCTTCCATTATTAATAGGACAGCATCTCTGTGCTCTGTGTTTGTGTTGCAAATACCTATAATAGTTGGAATAATTTTCTAATTACTTAAACAATGCACTGTAGCAGCACCAATTGAAATTCCTGTAGGCTACAAGCTTGCTAATTGTTTCCTTTAGTAAGCCTAATTTATAGGGCTGTGCAAATAGTTGGTGGGTTTAAAGTATTTTGGCAGCTGAACTGAAAAAAAAAAAGTTATGGACTAAATGGAAACTTCATTTCTTTAGAATTGTCTGCACAGAAACAAGGATTGATGTGAGGTTATAGAAACATTTTTTAACACCTGGCAAACTGTTTCATTTGGTTTTCAGGTACCTTTAATAAAAACAAATGATTGGATCATAAACATGAGAGGGAAGTAGTCCCAGCTCTCCCATTTTATCTACTGCTTGAGTGAATAGGGCAATTTACCTGGGATGTTAACAACTTAAATTCAAGACACCAAACTGCTTCAAGCTTTTTGTAAGGTTCACCTAGCATCCAGATGAAAGTCTTAACACTGGAAATGACGTACTCTGGGATGGCGCTCTCTTTCTTTCCTAGGATGCCTGGACTGAAAAATAACCCCAATGGATCAAGCAAGCAAAATTAGAACTTATGGGTAAGGTTTCTTGTGCTGGATATTCTTTGTTTACGAGTCTGATGAAGGGCCATGACACGCATCTGTAAGGGCAAGAGAGAAAGGACAAGGATCAGAGATGGGCTCTGACCCATCTGCTTCATATCCTCCTGATGATTTGCAAAGTGAGTAAGCAGTTATCAGGCCATAAGCTTATTCTTTATCCAATTTAGTCTACAATTTGTTATAATTTGGAAGATCTTTAGTAACAAAGTTCAGAGTGAAACACCCAGCATATTTCCCATTCAAGTGTGTAACTATCAAAATCTCTGGTTATTGGTTGAGCCCTTGATCTGAACTGGGACATGGACAGGAAGAAAGGACAGATTTAAACCTGGATCTCCCACAGGCTAGATGAGTGTTTGCCATCTTGTCTCACATATCTGTTTGAATGTTCATCAGTGAGCACAGATAATGCCTGTGACTGTGCAAGCCTGCTACCAAACCTGTAATATTTAGTTTCAGAAATGTCCACTCCCAACCTTGGAAGTACAAAAGAAACGGCACTAGGTGAATTTCCCCATTTTATTAAGAGTCACCCAAACCAATAAGCCATTTAATGAAATAGAGCTCGGCCAGCTGCACTTAGTTAAAAGAACATACCATAGTGTGAGAACTGATAAAGACCTTGGGGTTTCCATGTATCTGAAATTGCTATCAGTACAGGAACTTTTATAACACTTTCTGAAAAGGCTTTTGCTCTGGAAAATCTCTGAGCAATATTGTACTCTTGGGAAAATTTATTATAAACCCCAAAACTTGAAAAAGGCTTTCTATTTTTTTTTTGTTGTTTTCTAGTGTCTTTACTGTACCTGAGCACCAGCTACTAACAAGGTCTTACTTCTGTCTTTCTGAGCACTATGCGTTTTTCATAGTTCCCAGATTTTCTTCCTGTTCTTTAACATACTTATATTTTGCCAGTCTCAATTAAGAACCTCTTGGATATTTTCTCTCCTCTATTTTTGCTTTTTAGGACCAACTAAGATTTACTCAGAGGCACATCTGCTGTGTCTTTGTTGCCTTACTCTGGAAGAAATGAAAGTGCTTTTTGTATGTATGAATGTGCTTTGCCAGGCACAGATCTAAGCATATGTAAACTTTTGTCATTCATGTTCTCAAGGTCAAATTTAGTGAATCTAATCAAAGATGAGCATTTCCTTCTCCCCACCCTTTGCTTTCTTCCTCATCTGCAACCTCCCTGCTAGCTGTAGCATTTATACCATAACACTGAGAATGAGCATGAAATGTCAAGCTAACAATTTCCTTCTGGGGTTAAGCTATGGCGGATGACTTTGAGAACTATGCAAGCCTCTGCCCCAAACTGGGGGTTGGCTGTGACCTGTTGTATCCCTATCTCTAAAGATAAACTTGAAGAACCAGCCCTCCTCCCTTCTCAGGGATCTGCACTCTTATCTCTGTCGTTGCTCACCAACACTTTTATCTGTCAAAATCCTCTCTGCTGCCCTAGCAACAAGCATCCAGGCTCTTTTCCAGCTGACATAAGCTTCCTGCCACCTCCTGATGACAAGTGCTTCCAACATTTCCTGCTGTCAGACTTTCAGCATCTGCTCCACATGTCACCAGGCTGACTCCACTGAACCTCAGGCAGCTTTGCACTAAGCCAGTTGCCTGATGCTATACGGTGAGAATGACTTCATTCTGACCACAGTTACTTGTCTGCCTGTTTATGTGCTGAACCAGTGACAATGAGGGATTGCTGTTTTTCCTTCCAGATAGCTTCTGCTACTCCATTTACATTTAAGTTCATGTCTTATTCAGACTGTTACTTGCTGTATCACTAATATTTTTGAGCAGTGACTTCAGTAGGGCTGTATTAAACCCATTCAGAATGCATCTTTTCTTATTGGAGCTTGAGCAGGAGCGGCTCTTCTGAATTCTCTGTGCCCTTAACTTATACGTAGCATGACTTTTAGAAATAAGTATTTTCACTGTTAACAGTCAGAGGCTTCAAAAATGGTCAATACAGGATTTATGTTGCTTCTGCTAATGTGTCTGGAATTTTACCATTGGTTTCCCTGGGACAAGCTCTAGGTCATCATTTCACACTTCATAAAGTCTACCTAGAACATGTGTTGGTACCAGATTGCCTGGCAAATCTTGTCCTCTTTTTTTTAAATCCCTGTTTATACATCAGCCTTTCAGTGGTGTATCAGAAATGGAATGCATCAGCCAGATGAGACTCTCTCACTGAAGTAGATTATGCCATTAGAGTATTCACCAGCACCTTCTTCTTATCTCCTTTTCAAGTGCTGCTGTGTGTAAAGTTTTCCACAAGCTCTTCTAGATCCTTTTTCTCCTTGAGAGGATCAAAGATAGAATGAGTGTGGCAGATGGGCAAGCAGGAGCAGAGCCCAGTTTGCAAATGCAGCAAGCCTGGGCCTCAGGTGCAAGGCCTTACCAAGATTAGTGTGGTGCAGAAAAGGTGTATTTTTCATATCTGAGACACAAATGTGCTGACCCTTGTGTTGTGGATGGTCATTAGGCTGCCATGTGAAGGGAACCAGCCGGCTGTTTTCCTGCCCTGTAGGAGCTCAAAGGACTGGAGCAGCACCCCTGCCCTTGCTCTTATCCTCTTATACCCCCAGAGATATGTCCCTGGGGGGCCCTTTCATGTGTTGTAGGTACAGGCTAAATCAAGATTAAGTTTATACTGGAAGTTCCTTAATAGCCCTCACAAACTTCCCTCACTCCTGGGCAAAATCCATAGCAGCAAATTGAGACTCAGCCTGCTGTAATATACTTGTCTATTTGCAAATATCTGGGCTGATAGCCCATTTTTAGTATGTGCTTTGTGTGACCTACCTGCCATTTGCATCACCTGCTCCCCATGCATCAGATGGTGCAGCCATGGATTGGGAAGGTCTTCTGTTCAGCTGCTGAACTCACCACAAATCATTCATTGTATTTGGTTGTTTTCATTCTTTTTCCGAGGGACTTTTTACAAGGGTATGTAGTGGCAGGACAAGGTCAAGTGGCTTTAAATTGGAAGAGGGCAGATCTAGATTAGATATAAGGAAGCAGTTCTTTACTGTCAGTGGTGAGGCACTGGCGAAGGTTGCCCAGAGAAACTGTGACTGCCCCATCCCTGGCAGTGTTCAAGCCCAGGCTGGATGGAACTTTGAGAAACCTGGTCTAATGGAAGGTGTCCCTGCCCATGGCAGGGGGTTGGAACTGGATTAGCTTTAAGGTCCCTTCCAATCCAAACCATTCTATGATTCAGGGCTCATTTGGGGTTGAGTAGAAGAGTTGGGCTAATGCACTGTCTGCCTTCTGTGATTGAAGAAGGTGGTGGGAGAACACAACTAGTGTGTATGTGGGGTATTATACAGAAAATAGAGTCTCTATAGAGCAGCTCACATTTAGATAAAATATACACAAGTTTATTTTAGTTATTGCTAGGTGAAACTCACCCTAAGTTAGGTTATGACACTACTAGCATAGGAGATCTGCTGTATTGCAATCCATGTTCCAGATGTCTCCAGTGGTCTTTTTTGAGTTTTGTATGTATCCTATATTGCTGACTTTTATGTTACTCCTTTGCTATGTGGTACTCAGTTGCAGCAGTTGCAAGGCAAGTCTTAACAGTCACTGTAGTTTCCTGTTGTACTGTGTTGTAGAAAGCAGTATTTTATAAATACATTTTCTTGCTCACTTCGTGTAGGAGTACAAGTTGAGAAGGATACTAATCTGTCCATCAAGACTTCTGAAGTTTAGTTCTGGATTGAGTAGCTGATTTTAATGCAGTTTTTTCTCATTAAGGTAGAGCTAGCTTTAGAATTCGAGAGATACCTTATGAATGTATAAAGTCTGTTTCTGTGGGAAAGGCGGGACATCTTCTTTGTGCTCTCCCAGTAAAATATATCTTCTAGTTAAATGATGAAACAAAAGGGTTAAGGCAATTTTAACCTTTCATGTGTGTGGGCCAGATTATGATATTTGCTAATATTTACACTACTTGCTAATATTTCCATAGTCTAGATTCCATTTCCAAAATCCTTGGGTGCCAAGTACATTAAACTCTCTAAAGATGTATGTGCTGCAGCCAAATTTTTAAATATATGTGGGCACCTCAAGCAACAGATAAGCACCTGTAAACATCTAACAGGATTCTGAATACATTGCTTCCAATGTTTCATTTTTTCTTTCTTTGTATAACTTACATAAAAATCAAAAGGTAATAATACTTTGAAAATTGAGCTGATGCTTTAGCTTCATATAGTCCTTTGAAAACCATAATTTAAAATCCATACTGTGTGGGAAAAAAAAAAATCACCATTCATATCACAGGAACGATTGCACTGCTACAAATCACAGAATGTAAATAAGAGTACTGAAATGTTTTCCCATATTGAAGAATCCAGCATCTAAAGGAAAGGCTGTGTGAGGCTATAATGTTATCTTCAGAATTATTTCCTTCTCTTGTTGAAAAAAAGATTTATCAAGCCTCCTAATTGTTAAATGGTGTTGTATTTTCTTGTCTTGCCTGATTATTTGGGGGGTGAGGGGGTTGCTCTAGTTTCTGAAACTCTGCCTCTCAAAGCTCTTTTGCCTTACCTATTACAATTAAGCTATTGTTTTGCTTAGGAAAATGGCCTGGCTTAATTCAGGTTTGTGCCTCAGAGTAAGCTGAAATGATTAATAGCTCTGTGTGTGCCTAATGATGTGAGCCCTCCAGCCACTAAAGCACCTGTCTCAGTGTGTAACCAGCTAGGGTTCACTATTGTGCATGGATGGCGATTCACATAACAAAAAAGACAATTAGACAATGTTAGGAACTTGAAGCAAATGAAAATGCAGGGAAATTGCAGGGAAGGATTAGTTATCTCTTGCCTGATAAAAGCAGGTATCAACGGAAAACTCTTAAATTGTCTTTCTGTAGCGGCTCCACATGGAAAGTTTAATGCCTAATGAAGACTGTCAGGGTTAAGCTCTGAAAACAAAGACCTGGAAATTTGAAAGCATGCTTAAATTAGCATTTCTGTTACCTTTTCAGATCATTCCTAAATCTGTGAGTTACTAGTTCTGACAACCTGCTTTGTGTAAACAGAAAATTCTCAATGATTTTAGCATCACCTTTGCTGACTAAAAAGGATGATCCGCAGCATTTGGGCTTTGAAAGGGCTGCATGAATTGTATCACCTTACTGTGGGTCTTAGAAGGCCTATATGTTCTTTCTTACATCTGTTCTGTAAGACGCTAAGCATGCCTCCTGACTAGTGCTATTCTTCCAGGCCAGACAGCTTCTCCGTGTGTGCAGTAATTGGTTTTGAAGTTTACTCCATCAGCTGCTTGGTGATGCAGCTTTCTGCCTTTGTTGGCTATTTTGACCAGTCATGAGAGCTATGGGCTGGCTGGCTGATTGCTGAGGTGTTCCTCCTGGCTGGGTGACAGGTTTGCTCTCTGACCTTGGCCAACTGGCTTTAACTCCAGAAAGGAATAGCGGCTAATATTTTCCAAGGTATCTAGGTGATTTAGGAGCCCATGGCTCACCCTGAAGGGGGTTGATGCATTTGGAAAATGTTACCCTATTACACTCACCTCAAAGGGATATATCATGGGCTAATTTATGTTTGTAAGACAGCTTGGGGTCTTGGATTCCTGTACTGTGAATATCTTGCACTCTTCTCTTTGTACAGAGGCAAATGAGATCCATTCCTGTGGTTCTTTCATCAGACACTCAGGCGGTACACAACCTACATCTGCTGATAAGAAAGCAGCTTCTAGATAAATCATACAGGAATGTCTCTGAAGCCTAGAAATAAGAACTTCTGATTCCAATAGCAAAAGCCTGGGCTGCCCAACCTAAGGAAGGCCTCCTATTGCTCTAACAGCAATCAATCTACTGCGCTTCTCCTAGTATTGCCAACTGCAGACATATTGTAAGGTCTTATAGGGCTGGTGGGTTTGGTGAGGATGACAGCAAGCCACAGAAGCAGTAAGAAAGAAGCTGCCCTGCAAACTGCACAGGGGTTGCTCATGCCCCAGCAGGTACCTGGGGGATGATGAGGTAGTCTGTTCTTGAGATGCAATGGCTCTGCTCTTGGCTGATGCCCTTGATGGCTGAAGAGGGATAGTAAGACACCTGGAAGAAGGCTGACAGAGGTGCGCCATGTCTCCAGCGGAGGAACGCAGGGTTATAATAATCAGGATGAGATGTGTGGGAGACAGGGACATGCAAGGGGAAATGTACTTTATCTGTGTGCTCCTCATGCTCCCTATATTCTTTACATTCTCCTGCTGCAGAATAAGAATAGTGGTGGTACCCAAGGCAATCAGCACGTGTCTGTGGTGCCCCTTGTGGCATCTAACCACCATCGTGCCCTCACAGAAAATCATTAATTAAATTTAAAGGCCTCTTGCTGAATTTCCTGCATGGATCTTTTTATGTCTTAAGCTGGTCATTAGGATTTTTGTGGCTTGTGTGTAGTTATACTGCATGAATTCTTTAATAAACCATAGCGAGGGCGAAAGTGTCTGTGTGACGGGGCTGAGAGAAGCTAAGTGGCTTCTCTGTGAGTGCCTGAAATGAATGAGAAGTGAGGGAGAGAGGAAAGGATTAAGTGCTAATTAAAGGATAGAGAGAATGATAAACAGGGAAAGAAGGAAAAGGCTGTGACAAATATTGCTGATGAGTTTTAAGTTTGAATTTGGGTAGTCATTTGTTTTACACATTCATAGGGAAGAATTTGGAGGGAGCCTTGGTTGCTGTTTTGCTTTCAAATTAATACCTAAGTGCTGCCTTGATTATACAAAACTCTAATTGCTATGCTGTCCTGGTTTTGACTGTGATGAAGTCAATTTTCTACCTAGTAGCTGTACGGCAATGCGTTTTGGCTTTAGTCTGAGAAAAATGCTGATGACACACTGATGTTTTAGTTGTTGCTAGGTAGCTTATCCTGATTGAGGACTTTTGAGCCTCAGGACAAGAAGTCAGGAGGAAACAAGGAGAGGACACCTGACCCAAACTAGCCAAAGGGGTATTTGATATCACAGCACGTCGTACTTGATATAGAAACAAGGAGGAGTTACCCAGAAGGGCAGATTGCTGCTTGGGTCAGGCTGGTATTGGTTGGCAGATGATGAGCAATTGTATTGTGCATCACTTATATTTCTTGGGGTTTATTACTTCCCTTTTTTCCTATTATAAATAATAATATTTTACTACTATAAAATTTTACTTTATTTAAACTATTAAACTGTTCTTATCTCAACCTGCAGGTTTTACCTTTTTTTGCTGGTTCTCCTCATCATCCCACACTCCAGGGGATGAGCAAGTGGCTGCATGGTATTTGGTTGCCAGCTGGGGTTAAACTACGGCATGTGGCCTAGTGATTAGAGCATAAAACTTGGAGATAAAAAATATGCTGCTTTTCATGACTGTAAGGGACTTGCTGGGTGGTTTTGAATGAATTATTTCACTTCACTGTGCCTCATTTTCTCGATCTACAAAAGAGGGATATTAATGCCTATTTTTGTGGCAGTCTGAGAAACTTAAATGGAAACTTCTGTATAAATGTCCAGTATCATTATTATTGTTCTTAAACTAATCCATTCTAGTCAACTGCTTTTATAGTTTTATGAAAGCAAATACAATGGGAGCTACATAATTGGCTGCCTAACAATGTTGTTTTAATTAGAAGAAGACAAAAAGTGTCTAAAAAATGCAACAGTGGTTGCTTTTTTTTTTCACCAACTGCAAAACAAATAAATAAATAAATTGCTACAACTGAACCATACCATACCAGGTGATAAAGTTACTCTGAAGTGTATGGGGCAAGACGATCAGAAGTAACAGGCTCCAATCATTTTTTGTTAGGCATTTGTTTCACTGTTTGCCTGGCACAGTTGAAGATTTTCAGTTATTGTTGACCCAGTAAGAGTGAGGGCAAAAATGTGAAGAATGTATGTGTTTACTTCTTTACCAGCGTTTGAGAAATGAAGTTTCCTCAGGCTGTGATTTTCAGTTGAATTGCTTGCAATGTCTGCCTTATACACCTTTGGAAACAGTATAACAAACACTGACACTCCCTCTCCTTAGTGAGGGGAATATGATTCGTCTTCTAATACAGCACTGTTAGCTGGGAAAATGTAAGTCCCATTACTGTTTTTATTCACCTAAATCCTGCTTATCTGAAAGGTAATCCTGACTTTGCCAATTCACCCTGAAGGTGGATATTCCTAGTGATTCAGCCCAGGGCCACATGCAGAAGGTTTTATCAGTAGGGGTAGGCTGTATGGCAGGATGCTCTTAATCCAGGACACTGATTATACTAGTAAAATCAAATGTTTGCCAATCTAGTTTATTCTTCTTTTCCTGAATTTGTCTTGACAGGGCCAGGATTTTGCTGGTGTGATGGTGTTTATTTTGTGATGGAGGAAGGGGATTTCTTTTAAGACAGAGCAATGTTGGTCATAGGTAATGTGTCTTCATAGATTTAAGTGATTTGGCAAAACTCTGTCATGTAGTCTTGGCCTTAGCGTGACCTCAGGGTGAGTAACTTGCAACCTGTCTATCCTCATGAGCATCAGTACTGCTGCCACCTAGGCCAGCCCAATTAAGATAATTTTATGGTTGCTGTAGGAGGACTTCATATATCTGTAAAGCAGGCTGAGTTGATCACTCCTGGCTGTTTGTTTTCTATCCCCAGAGACTGCATTGCAACAACTGCATTGCCTTTTTGAAGTTCTTTCCTCCACCATGCAGCACAAACCCATTTTCTGCAGGCTCATTTTCTGCCAGCTCCTCTTTATCTGTGAGTTTTTTCCCTCTAAACCCAAGGCTGTTCAGGGACAGGTATTACATTATATACCGAATGAGATGGGTAGAGCTGAATACTGATGGCTCTGTAAGATGATGGTCATAGTGCTGGTATTAAAATAATTATACCATGGCATGAAAAGACTCAAAATCTGTCTCCTGGGAAGCCAGGTCTATTCAGAAGAACAGTTTCAATGACATTTCAGCGGTGTATTGGCCTTTAAATAAAGATACTGTTTCACAAAAAATTAAGTTTGGGCGGTTTGCAGTAGGTCTTTTTTTTTGGTGGTGGCTTGTTGCTTTTTTTTGTTTGTTGTTTTAATTGTTATACTTTTGAGGACATTTTGTGAGGACTGCTCTTGCTTGATCAGAGCCCTACCATTGCTTGTACCAGGTATAGTGAGCACATTAAGACTCTGGGAGAGGGCAAACAATTGTACTAAAATAAACTTGACAGGATGGGTCTTTAGATTTTAGCTTTTTATCCTGATGGTGAGGAAAAACCCCAGCACTAAATATATGAAACTAGCATTATTTTCTACTTCAAAGGAAAATCTAGTGTTGGATTTGTATTCTGTCTGTGAATGGTTAAAATTGAACGTTGTCCTTGGGACTGTTGAAGTGCTCATCCTCTCACTGAAGCTAAGAGGAATTTTTTGTGTGTGACAACACTGGGAAGCAAGGCTATTTTTCAGGATAAGTACAATAAGATTCTTTCAGGTAATGCTCTTCCTAAAAAAAAAAATGTGTAAGTAAAATGCTGGAAAACATTCCTCCAGTTACACTATTTTGTATGGTTGATTTTCTTTCTCAGTCAGAATTGTGAGTATCCATACACACAAAACATGCCTCGCTCTACCATTAACCTGAATTTCTAGTTGCAAATGAAATTTTTTTTGGCTACTCTTGCACTCCTTAATATGTAGTTTTCAAGTGTAAGAAACAGGTAAATCGTTTTGTTTTTTAAATAAGTGGTCTTGTTTCAACTCCACATCAGCAGAGTCTTCTGAGAAGTTCCGATTAAAACATTGGCTGTCCAGCAAAGGAACCCCAGAAAGCTCTTCATCTCAAAGTGCTTAACAGACGCATGTTAAAATGAGGTGGCTGAGCCTCAGTCCTGCCTCTTGTGGATTCATCTTTGGGGAAGTGAGGTCCACTATGTTTTTGCTGATTGCAGCACTAGATACTTCCTCTTGCTTTTCTACTGGCCACTTGGGGTACAAGGCCAAATTCTGCTTTGTCATGGCAAAGCCCAGTTGGACAGTTTTCTCCCAGTTCTCCCAAAACAGATTAAAATGAATGCAGACACAGACAATGGGTAATCTATGATGTAAAGTTTATATACAAGAATATAACATTTATCTGGAGTATTTACAAGGTTAATTAAAGCAATATTTTACAACTCTTTCAGGTTAACCACTAGGTATATTACACTTAGGCTACAGATGGTTTAATTTGCAAAACAATAAGAATAAAAAAAAGTTGCATTCAGATCAACCAGCTCCAAAACTTGTACATTTTTTCTGAGAGAAGGGCTCAGACTTGTGGAAAATAAAATGTGAGAATGGTTAATATATTCTTACTGGTGCCTATGTATCACATGCAAGAGTCATAACGTGACCTTTATAGTGTTAATATAGATGGCAAGCCATTTCACCTCAGTGAAAGAGTCGAACCCACTGTGACAAGCCAGTCACACGTGTAGCTGTCTTTCCCTGCATCTCCTACTTTTGCACAATGAACATGCATGTATACAGAGAAGCAGTAATATAAATGAACCAGCGTTACCAAAAATGAAGAGGGAAAAACCTCAGACCAAAGTCACGTTTGCAACCATAAAAGAACCCAAGCTTTAAGCAAGATACTTTAATGCTTCCCAAAAATCATCACGATATTTTTTTTTTATTACATTTTAACCTATGTACAGGAGTGGAGGGCTCCCTCCCGCCTCGGAGAGCGGTCACTGTGTCTCATGCCCGTGGCATCTCAAGGCTCAGAGGGGCCGAAGCAAGAAGGTGCGGGAGGCCCGGAGAGCTCGGGACAGAGGCGGCTGGCGGAGGCAGCCAGAGCTAAAGCCACTAACACTGCAGTTTGCGGATGCTGCGGGAGAACCGCTTGAAAGCCCGCTGCCCTTTCTGCCACCGTTTCAGAGATGTGATCACCAATTCCCCAGCTTGCTTCTGCCCCATCACCAAGTAGGGGACATTGATGTCGTTCATCTCATCGCAGGTACACTGAAGGCCACCTTTGAGCCAGAGCACGATCTTCCTCAGATCCCTTTCTGTCAGCCCATTCAGCTTGTAGATAGTTTTGCTCTTTGTTTCGGGGGTGATCTTGGTATCCCCATTGATGTAGGCAATCTCCTTCACTTTTATCTTCAAGGCTAATAGAGGGAGAGGAGGGGGAAGTGGGGAGAGGGAGAGAGATTGAGAGGTTTTTTCCCATTAGTGCACATAAAGAGGACCTGGGGAGGGAGGTGCTCTATTGCTAATTAAACTGTCAGGACTGACAGAAGAGGCAGCAGGTGGCTCCATTTCTAAAGCCACAAAGGGCATGCAAGTCATTTCAGTTTGAATCAACCTTAGAGCTGAGGTTTTTTTGAGTTTCTTTTCTCCTCTACCCCCACCCTCTCTTTTTCCTTCCTTTCTAAATTAATATTTTCTCCTGCTTTTCTCTTGTTTGCAAACAGACAGAGGGCAGGATCACTACGTTAAGCAGAACTCTTTTTTTTTGCTGGGAGAGGTCAGTCTTCCTGAAACTAGAGTTTGAAAGGGAGGTGGGGAGGCGAGTACCTAGGCCTAATCTGAAACCTGATCTCTTCTGCAGCTGAAAGCTTCTAAACTTAATTTATTAGGCTGGAGAGGATTTTAGGCAAACCTGTAAGGAAATAATATTTCACATGCATTGTTTTTTTGAAAGAATAGATCCCATAGAGGGCAAATTGGTCCAACAGCTGCATTTGATTTGGTAAAATAACTAGGAGGGGGATACAGGGCTCTGTAAGAATCTGCGGGGCATGTTTAGCTTTAGGAGGATTTATCTGAGTACAATTTGCCAGGCCAAAGCTGTTGGTTGTTTTAGCAATTATGTCCCACAGTCATGGTTTCAGGTGCAGGGTGGTGGGTTTTTTGTTGGATTTTGGTTTTTCTTTCTTAAGAAAGACTTTTGAATTGTTTCAGATATTTATACTACAAATCTGTTTCCAGGTATAAACATTGACCTATTATAAAAGGATTCCCCTCCTCATTCGCTTTTTCTCTTGAAATGCTAATGTGTGGATAATGTGCCATTCAGTTGTCTGTGTTGAAGGGGCTTTCTTGTCCTCTTCTAACCCCAGATCTTCCCATTAAGTTTATATCCCCAATTGTCTGTGCATTACCTTCTCTGTCAAATGATATATAGAGCTTCATTCTTAATCTGCGGGGAGAGTCTTTCTTGCTATACTTGAGATTGGTCATGCAGCTTTTTCTCATACGTCTAAATGAAGCTTTGCTCTACTTCTCCCCAGGCAATAGTCTGGATGAGAGATTCTTTCTTGTTTTTTTTTTTTTTTTTCCATTTTGCTTTCTACTTGGCTTGCCAACAACATCCACATAAAAGAGCACTACTTCAAAACAGCAAACAGAAAAGGACTATAAAAGGGACCACTTTCTACTCCAAGGTAGAATTCTCTGTTTCACGACCCAGCAGTCAGACGGGTCCATCTGCAGATAAGACAAAGCCCTATCTCTATCCAGGCACATCTCTCTCTGACTCCACTGGGAGTTTTACCTGATCCTCAACACTCAAGTTTCAACCAAGGGGAGTTCCGCTTCCACTTACCGAAGTCGTTTTTGCAGAGGTTTTCCACTATGTCATTATCGTCTTCATTTCTGCTCTTGCAGGCATCGCAGACCTTGGGTGCTAGAAGTGCAAGGAACAGTCCCCGTCAAGTTCGGGGAGAAAGGAACAGCAGGTGGCGTTGGGAACCCTCTGGAAACACCAGGCTCCCATCCCTCCACATCAGCCCCTGCCATTTCCCCCCCGGCCCCGGGACACTTTGAGGCGCCTTACCTTGCTGCAGCCCCTCTGGCTGGGGCGCCGGGTGCTTTTCAGGTCACACCTCGACTAAAAGTTATTGAGGTTTTGTTTGGTTTCGGGCTCTTTTAATCCGGGGAAAGAGTAAAGAGAGAGGGGCACACAAAACATCCCAGAGCCGCGACCTTTATATATGGGGATTGTTCCTCTGGAAGCTGGGCGGCTCGACTCCGAAGTCCCGGGCCTTTGCTTTGGGCAAGGAGACGGACCGCGGCCGCGGGGTGCGGGCTGGTACCAATTCCCCGACGATGCCTGAGGTTTTCCCCTTCCCCTCGGGAAAGCCCCCCTGGGGCTGACCTGTGGTTACCTCCGCGGAGCCCCGTCCCAGAGCACCGGGCGTGCTGTAACGGGAAGGAAGGACCTCCGCTCCCCAGGGAAAGCCGGGGGGAGGGACTACCCCGCTGCCGGGGCGGCTCATGAGGGCAGAAGCGGCCCCTCTTACCTTCTCTGGTGACGGGGAGGATGTGGTCGCTGCTGGCCAGCGGGATGCAGAGGTCGTTGTCCTTGGGGAAGCGGCTGCAGTCCAGCATGTCGGGCCAGGGGAAGCCGAAAGCAGACATCACAGGGGCACAGCTCTCCTTCACCTCCTCGCAGAGCGAGTGGCAGGGCTGAATGATCTCGTCCAGGTCGTCGATGCAGACGGGGGCAAAGAGGGAGCAGAGGAACTTTCTGGTATCGGGGTGGCACTGCTTCTGCACCAGCGGGATCCAAGTGGAGGCCTGCTCCAGCACCTCCTGCACCGTCTCATGCCCTAGCAGGTTGGGCAGCCGCATGCTCTGGTACTCGATGCCCCGGCACAGCAGCATCGGGGCGGGGATGGGCTTGCAGTTGGAGCGCTTGTAGGAGAAGTCGGGCTCTCCGAAGGGGAAGAGCCCGGCGGCCGAGCCCATGCACTGGGACGCCAGCAGGAGCAGGGCGCAGAGGCGGCTCTGCATTTTGGGGCGCGGAGGAAGAGGTGGGGGGTTGGCGAAGGGCTCGGGGGGCCGGGGCGCGGAGCGGGAGGCGCGCCGCTGCCCTCAGCCGCAGGCAGCGTCCCCCGCTCGGACTCCTGCTGCCAAACGGTGACGGAGGGTCTGAGCGAGATGTGGGGGCAAACGGGAGTTTTCTGGATTTTTTTGTATGCAAATGGCAGGGGGAGTGGGGGCTGGGAGGAGCCTGGTGACAGCCATCCAGAAAGGATTGGTCACTACTTTCTCGGTCTGCTTTAGCTCAGGGGGATTGTCTTTTGGCAGGAAATCCTTGAGGGAAACGTTACGGTGCGAGCACGGGGAAGGGGGGAGAGATCCCCGCGAACAAAAAGCCACGAAAGCCGGAGGAGCTCCTGGGGGGAGCAGGGGGAAAGGGGCCGCTCCAGCCCGGGTAGCTGGAGGTGAGCTCCGCCGCTAACACAGCTGCTGAGGAGCGGCGAGTACCCCTCTTCCCACCGGCCCCCCTTGCCCATGTTCGGTGCTTTCGCTGCCAGCGGACTTGTATGTGGCCGGGCCGGTTCTTGCCCATGTTCGGTGCTTTCGCTGCCAGCGGACTTGTATGTGGCCGGGCCGGTTCCTCAACCAGGGGGCGAGCCTACTGCTCCCCCATCCCTCGGGGGTGTCCGGCACCTCTGCCCCTCCCCGCGATGCTGGCAGGGCTCGGCCCGGCTCTGAAGCCGCAGGCAGCGGTTGGGGGCTGCCGGTTCTTCTCACTCCCGGCTAAGCAGGGTCTGCCGGGGGGGCTCGAATCGTCCTGTCCCTACGAGGAGCAGGAGGCTGCAGTGGACCCCGGCCCCACAGCCACTGGATGGCCCCGACCTCCAAAAGAGGGTTTCCCCGGGAGGGAGCATCTGAGTACTTTTGCAATACGGTCAACTGGCACGTTTCTCTGAGGCTAGAAGTGTGGCCCTGGCTCTGCATAGCACAGGCATGCCCCTCAGCCTTCGATCCTGTCTTCACCTAGAAGCTCCCTTAAAGAATTATGATTGTGTTGATTTACCACAAAAGGAAAGACAACAGACAGGGCACTGGGATCATGACGCAGCTTCAGTGAGATTTGGATTTCTTGGAATTTTAGTAATATTATGGTATTATTATTGAAAAGAGTAGGCCTGTGTAGTATCATTTTGTGGTAAGCCACATTCATTAATCAGCTACTGAATATATCTTATAGACATGTTTTATGGGAAGCTAAGCTTAGTCGTGGTGACTTCTGTAAACTGCAGGATTCCTCGATGTCCAGTTTCCAGGCTGGGCTTCCCAGAGGTTTGAGTTGCTACTTGCGGCATATAGGAAAGAGATGGGACTTGCAGCATTCCCACTGGAAAAGCACAGGGCTGCCCTGCTGGAGTGGCTGCAATGCTGCCCCAGGCAAGTGGCTGTCACAGGCTAAAGCTGGTGCCAGCTGCTTCAGAGGAAGTTTCAAGATCCTTTCCAGCAGGCCATGCTGGTTGGTGTCATCTCCCTGTAAGCCCAGCTTCTCTCTTCTTGAAGCTGTTTCATACCTGGAAAATAAATGTCCTGTATGTCTAATATCACTTGTGGAAGAGCATAGAAGTAGTTTATTTCTTACAGCTCCACATATTCTTACCATTTATTTTCTGCATTCAACTCATTCCTTTAAACAATAAATCTGCAAACTCTTGTCCTCAGTTGGCTTCCATGGCTCTGAGTCCTGCTGGTGCCTTATGGTGCCTATTTCAAGCTTGTTTTGCCAAGTCCTGAGGATTGTCAGAGGTTGTAGCAGTTGCCACTTGCAGAAGATGCCCCTTCCAGCTTCCACTGCCGATCCCACCCTCCTCTATCCTCATACTCCTCTTCTGTGGAAGAGGACCTACCAGCATGTATGTATGCTCTTACCTGTAATGGCTGGGCTATTCACCAGGTCTTTGTAAAATGGACAGGTTTGTAGTTGGGGTTTCTGCCTCCTTATTTTTCACTGCTTCTCATTTTTTGGAGTAACTTGTCCCTTCAGGTGGATCTCAGCAAGATCAGAAAACAACCTGCCTACTCTGTAAAAACTTCTGGTCTCCTCATACACTGCTTTCTGCAGATCCAGTCGGCTAGGCTGTGTGAAAGCAAGGACCCAAACCTGAACAGACTTTATTTAGGTTGGAGATAATAACCATTTATTTTCTGGGGTGGAGGGCGAGACATATGCAGCAGAAATCTGCTCACTTTTCTCCAGAACAGTTTGCTTGTTTGTTTCCAGCCCACACAAAATAAGGAGGAAAAACACACAGTTTTCCCAGGGTTAAGCTTTGATTTGAAATGAGGCTTTATGAGACCTTACTATTTCCACTTTTAATCACCCTTGGCGAACTCATTTACTATAAATTTGAAAGGATCTGAGATCACGTAAACAAACCCAGCCCAAGCATGCAGACCGGGGCAGCCACTGCTGCCCTCACTCTGATCCCTTGCAGGGGAAAGTGCCGGAGCGGGAGGTGGCTGCCATCCGTGCTCCTTGGGTGTAAACGAGGCACGGCGTTCCCAGCCTTGCAGCCCTGACAGGCTGGTCCGGGCAGGCAGCCTTTGGGCGGCTTTTCGGGCTACCCCGGCTGCCGTTGCTTTCCCCAGCTTTAGGGAGTGCACATCGGGGCCGGGAGGACTCAGTCAGAAGCTAAGACTCTGATGGGGTGGTTGGGGTGTCTTGCTGCACATTCTCAATAAACAGACGCAGCTTCACGCTTAATTGGGAATGAAACTAATTAACTCCTTACGGCAGCTGGCTGGTGGTGCCCCAGAGCAGTTTAACCCCCCGGGCCCTGCCCGACAGCGGCCACTGTTCTGGACTGGCCCTTTAACCATGGACTCAGACCCATACTTATGGGAGTCCCACTCTCCCCGGAGCTTGCTGCCATCAGGTAAGGGCGCTGAAACCCCAAGAAAAGCTGAGGAGTTGGGGTATCCCCCTCTCCCAACCTGCGGGAGAGAAGTAGGACGGCATACTTAAAAACCAATGATGTTTTACGGTACTTTTTAATGTTTTAAAGGGAGCAAAGGTTTTTGAGCATCCGTAAATTCATCAAGTGGCAGGGACAGTTAAGCTGCTATAAACCCCCGAAAGTAGCATAAGCGTTTAAGATACCTTAGATGCTTAAAGCAATATAAGCTGCTAAAACGCCTTTAATCCTTAAGTACTTAAATCGCCTTAAGATTTCGGAGTTAGGTGAGAGAATGAGCTGCCTGGAAAAAAAGACCCCACCCCCCCAACTCTCAGTAAATGTTAAGTGATGGATGATGGTGAAAATGAATGCACTATGGGGAAAATAACAACTCCTGGGTGCTTACAGGGAGTTGAGTAGCACTGCCTTGGCTGTGCTGCGTTACAACCATGGTGCTGCTGCTTCTTGCTGTGAACTTGGACCTTCTATACCTTTTCCTGGCTAGACCTAGAAGGTAAGAAGTGGAAAAGAGAAAATAGACACTTGTCTGTCTGCTAAAGGGTGGGCAAGACTTGCTTCAACTCATGCAGCAATAAATAACACCTATCTATTAATCTACCTTGCCTGTTTTTCCAAATCCACTGCCTTGAGTTCACTTAGCCCCTTATGTATGTACTGTTTGTGGGAGCCTCTTTACACCTGCAGACCCTATGACCCATTCAGGTGTTTTTGCTGATGTGACGAGCTTGAGATGAAAACTACCATCACTGATGGCTCCCCCAGCATGAGCTTCTCATTCATTTGTCACCAACCTCTAGGTAACATCACCTTTTCAATTTCAGATTCATAGGCTAACTATGGCAGGGACCTCAGAGGACCATTTAGTCTAACCCACGCTCCAAGTTCAAAGGTTATCTAGGTGGTTTGCAGCCTTACCCAGCTGAGCCCTTGCTAGGGTGCTGGTACAATTACCTGGCACCTGAGAGGCTGGGTTCAAGCTTCTGTTGCAACTTCCCTCCCCTTCCTGGACAAAACTGAGCTTTCAGGCCCTGGGCAGCTCACAGGTGGGTTTCCCACCATGGAAGATGGCAAGACCAGGCTGGGTTATCAGCCACACTGAGAGCAGTGATTTGCAGAGTGAGGCACACACACATGGAGGGCAGCCAAGCCTTACCCATCATGAAGCACCCACCTTTCCCAAGCAGCTAGGTGCTGATTTTACCCCCAGAGGAGGTCCAGCCACACTGGCCAATCATTGGTGTGTGCAGCCAGGCCTGACAGATTAGGGAGATACTGGCCTCAGAGGCTCTCTGAGCATGAATTTGGGGTTGAGGGATTACCCTCTGGTTAGTAACATTGTAAAGGAATGGAAAAGCTGTGTTTTTTTTTTTTTTTTTTAGCTTGTTCGATTCATCCCATGAAATGGCAGTGGTGAAGACAAAACTGGCTTTCTCCCCATAATGAAAAGCAATCTGATGAGAATGTCTGCTTACCTCTAAAAACAGGCTCCAGCATCATACTACCAAAATATTATTGGTATTTGAATCTCACAATTACATTTGATAGGGAAAAAGTAGGATTGCATAGGTTTTGAGTGGAGGCAGCTCAGCATCAGATCCCTCCTAACTGTTTTGGTGGCTGATAAGGTGGAATTTAACATTTTCCAGATCCAGGACTGGGCAGCGGTCTTGTATTCTGTTACCACAACATTTAAAAGCTCCTTTGTCAAAAACTGCATGCGCTGCAGATACATCTTCCGTCCTCTGCCCTGTTCTGAAGGGAACCCCAAAAAAGCCGTTTATCCTTCCCCCACCATTTTCAGCGCTCCCTGCGAATGCAGCAGTGTGCGGCTCATGCTTGAAGGGCACTGAGCAACCCAGGGTGCTGTTCGGAGGGTGTGTGTGTGTGTGTGTGGAAATCCTATTTGGACTCCGGGAAGAAGAACCTCTTGGTGGCGCTTGTGCACATCATGTCGTTTCTTAATTTGCCCAGTGACAAGCCGCTCTTCTAACTCTCTGTATTTCTGCTTGCTGCCCGTTCTGCTCCAGAAACGATGTGTTCAGGGAGCAAAACTTTACACCATTTTTAACCAGGGAATCTTGTCATGAGGGGAAAGATCAAACCAGATCTGATGACTTTCACATGGAAACAAAACAAGTCACAAGGAGTTTTGTAGTTGTTTTTCTATTTTTATTTTAGTGGCCATACTCTCAACAGTTTCCCTGTATCTAGTAGCCTAAAATTTTCAGGCAAGTTTTTCCAATTGGGAACTTTTTACATAGGGACCTTATTAAATATTATTCCAAGCCTCTGGTTTTCATTGTGCTTTCTTCTGTTTATATTAAATGGTAACTATAGGTGCTTGGTTGCTGTGTTATACACACACATTTATATAAATTAGGTTTATTTGTGTGTTAGTACTTTAGCAAGTTATGATTCTTCAAATTTATATGACATGCATCTGTATCTGGCTACAGTTTTTGTCATAGTGAGCATTTTTGTTGATGCAGAATGTCTGTTTGCTATTACCGCTCCCTTTATTATGCATCTAATCTAAGTGCTGGATGACAAAGGTAGCACAGACCATGCCCTAGAGGACTACAATTGCCTGGTACCTGGTGCTTCTAGTGTATTTTATTTAAAAAGCTATCATGTAACAAATCTTCCTCCTCTCCTTTTCCTCCCCCCCGCCCTTTTTGCAGCCTGTTAGTAGCTAGCACCTTGAACAGAGAGTAGAGCCTTCCTATGTGAGCCATACAGAAAGATAGGGTGTTTATGTCAAAATGCTTGGGCTCTGGCTAGGGCACAGATGCTACAGAATGGGTAAAGGAGATCTGCTGCCTCTGGGCCGGGTGGCACAGAGTAGAAATACTACCATCACTGGCCACAAGAAGAGTTTGCTGTGTTGTTGCTGGTCATGAAAGGTCCAGCTCCAAATTTTACCTCCAAATCAGGACTTGGGCAGGTAATGACCATTTGCATTCAAGATTGCTCTAGTATTTCCCCTGATGAATGGCTAGACTTGTGGACATCAGTGAGCTTTGGCTTGGGTTTACATGCTGTGGGGTCATATAGTTTTGTAGATGCTTTTGCAGTGCTTATCAGAGGAAATAACTGTAAATGAGTGAGAGAAGCAAGCGTAGAATGTCATTTTCAGAAGTAATTGCTTCTTGTAGGGAAATGGTCAGATTTATGGCTCAGGCATCTGTCATTTGCTGAGAAATTATTTTTAAATAATAATTATGTAGTAAAACATCTTCAAAAAACAAAATCAAGAGGACTTCTTGCCCAAAGATACACTGCTTCAAATATTAGTAAGCCTGAATTAAAATAAAGCACTGAAACAATCTGCTTATGATACCAGATTGATCTAATCAGCAAATTAGTCTCTACATTGGATTTGAGTTCAATTATAAAGTGATTTAAAGAATCGAACTAGTATGTACATAACCAGTAATTAAAATGTCAAGTTGATATTTCCAAATATATACATAAAAA